>CM057464.1:33495364-33750718 GCA_030035585.1 Dugong dugon
ATTCAAGATGCTCATCGAACCCCACATAAGACAGATCCCAAAAGAAAGTCACCAAGACATATTATAATCAAACTTGCTAAAACCAAAGATAAATAGAGAATTTTGAGAGTAGCTAGGGAGAAACGAAAAGTCATTTACAAAGGAGAGTCAATATGAATAAGCTTGGACTACTCAGCAGACACCATGCAGGCAAGAAGGCAATGGGATGACATACATAAAGCCTTGAAAAAAAAATTGGCAGCCAAGGATTATACATTCAGGAAAACTGTCTCTCAAATACGATGGTGAAATTAGGGCATTTCCAGGTGAACAGAAGGTTAGGGAATTTGCAAAAACCAAACCAAAATTACAAGAAATACTAAAGGGAGTCTTCGGTTAGAAAAATCAGTAACATCAGATAACAATCCAAGACTAGAGCACAGGACAGAACAACCAGATATCAACTCAGATATGGAAGTCACAAAAATAAATCAAAGCTAAGACACTGAAAATAGGGAAACAGATGTCAATATGTAAAAGATGATAACATTAAAACAAAAAAGAGAGACTAAAAAATGCAGACATAGATTTTTCATATGGAGAGGAAGTCAAGGCGATAGCAACAAATAAAAGACTGGTAAAAACTCAGAAAAAAAGGAGTACACATTAAGGTAACCACAAACGAAACTAACAATCCTACAAGTCAAAATAAAAAACAAAAATATAAAGACTCAGCAAATACAAAATAGACAATGATGAAAATACATAAAGAAAAACGACTCAGCAGAGAAAATTAAGTGGAACAAAGAAACTGTCAACAACACACACACAAAAAAAGACATCAAAATGACAGCACTAAAATCATACCTATCAATAATTACTCTGAATGTAAATGGACTAAATGCACCAATAAAAAGACACAGAGTGGCAGACTGGATTAAAAAAAACACGATCCATCTATATGCTGCCTACAAGAGACACTCATTAGACTTAAAGACACAAACAAAAACTCAAAGGATGGAAAAAAATATATCAAGCAAACAACACTCAAAAAAAGAGCAGGAGTGGCAATATCAATCTCTGACAAAATAGACTTTAAAGTAAAATCCTCCACAAAGAATCAGGAAGGATACTATATAATAATCAAAGGGTTAATACAACAGGAGGACATAACTATAAATAAATATTTACGCACCCAACGAAAGGGCTCCAAAATGCATAAAACAAACTCTAACAGCTTTGAAAAGAGACAGAAAGCTCCACAATAATAGTAGGAGACTTCAACACACCATTTCCAGAAAGAAGCTCAAAAAAGACACAGAAGATCTAAATGCTACAATCAACCAACTTGATCTCATAGACATATATCGAACACTCCACCCAACAGCAGCCAAGTATACTTCCTTCTCCAGTGCATATGGAACATTCTCCAGAATAGACCATATTAGGCCATGAAGGAAGCCTTAACAAAATTCTAAGCCTGGAAATATTACAAAGCATCTTTTCTGACCATAAAACCATAAAAGTAGAAATCAATAACAGAAAAAGCAAGGAAAAAAATCAAACACATGGAAACTGAACAACAACTTGCTCAAAAACTACTGAGTTCTAGAAGAAATTAAGGATGGAATAAAGAAATCCATAGAATCAAATGAGAATGAAAACACATCCTACCAGAACCTTTGGGATACAGCAAAAGCATTGCTCAGAGGTCAGTTTATAGCAATAAATGCACACATCCAAAAAGAAAGGTCTAAAATAAAAACATTAACCTTGTAACTCAAACAAGTAGAAAGAGAGCAGCAAAAGACGCCCACAGCAGCTAGAAGAAAGGAAATAATAAGAATTAGAGCAGAATTAAATGAAATAGAGAATAGAAAAGCAATTGAAAGAGTTAATAAGACCAAAAGCTGGTTCTCTGAAAAGATCAACAGAACTGATAAAGCATTAGCCAAAACAAAAAAAGAAAATCAGGAGAGGAAGCACATAACCCATATAAGAAATAAGATGGGTGATATCACAACAGACCCAACTGAAATTAAAAGCATCATAACAGAATACTATGAAAAACTATACTCTAACAAATTTGAAAACCTAGAGGAAATGGACAAATTTCTAGTAACTCACTACCTACCTAAACTAACACAAACAGAGGTAGAAAAACTAAATAAACCCATAACAAAAGAAGAGATTGAAAAGGAAATTAAAAAACTCCCAACAAAATAAAGCACTGGTCTGGATGGTTTCACTGAAGAATTCTACTAAACTTTAAGAGAAGAGTTAATATCACTACTACTAAAAGTATTTCAGAGCATAGAAATGGATGGAATACTCCCAAACTCATTCTATGAAGCCAGCATAACCCGATAGCAAAACCAAGTGAAGATACCACAAAAACAAAAATTACAGACCAATACACCTCATAAATATTGACACAAAAATCCTCAACAAGATTCTAGCTAACAGAATTCAGCGACATATCAAAAAAATAATCCACCATGATCAAGTGGAATTTATACCAGGTATGCAGGGATTGTTCAATATTAGGAAAACTATCAATGTAATCCATCACATTAATAAAACAAAAGACAAGAACCACAAGATCTTATTAATCAATGCAGAAAAGGCATTTGACAAAGTCTAACACCTATTCATGATAAAAAAGTCTCAACAAAATAGGAATAGAAGGGAAATTCCTCAGCATAACTAAGGGCATTTATACAAAGCCTAGAGCCAACATCATCCCAAATGGAGAGAGTTTGTAAGCATTCCCCTTGAGAATGGGAACCAGACAAGGATGCCCCCCCTTTTCTTTTCTTTAATTTTTTTTTTAATGTACTTTAGATGAAGGTTTACAGAACAAATAGTTTCTCATTAAACAGTCAGTACACATATTGTTTTATGACATTGGTTAACAACCCCATGACATGTCAACACTCTTCCTTCTTGACATTGGAGGACCCTTTTATGGTGAAAATATACATAGCCAAAGTTATACCATTTCGAACTTTCTGCATGTAGAATTCAGTGACACTGATTACATTCTTCCAGTTGTGCTGCTATTCTCACTATCCTTTTCCAAATTATTCCATCACCATTATCTTCAACTCACCTTCTGAGTTGCTGTTGTCAATCTGATCTCACATAGATAATTCTTTTTTTTTTTTTTTGGTACCTTAGATGAAGGTTTGCAGAACAGTTTCTCATTAAACAGTTAGTACACATACTGCCCTATGACAATAGTTAACAACCCCACTACATGTTAACAGTGTCCCTTTTCAACCTTGGGTTCCCTATCACCAGCTTTCCTGTCCCCTCCTGCCTTCTAGTCCTTGTCCCTGGACTGCTGTGCCTCATTAGTCCCATTCTGTTTCATGAGGCTAATACCTGGCTGAATGGTGAACTTTGGGAGCGACTTCACCACTGAGGTAAAAGGGTGTCTGAGGGCCATACTCTCGGGGTTTCTCCAGTCCGTCAGGCCAGTAAATCTGGTCTTTTTTTTCTTTTTTTTTTTTTTGAGTTAGAATTTTGTTCTACATCCTTTTCTAGCTCTGTCCAGGACCTTCTACTGTGATCCCAATCAAAGCAGTCAGTGGTGGTAGCAGGGCACCATCTAGCTGTATTGGACTCAGTCTTGTGAAGGCCTTGGTAGCTGTGGTCCCTTAGTTCTTTGGACTAATCTTTTCCATGTATCTTGTTCTGTTTATTCTACCTTGCTCCCGAAGGGGTGAGACCAGTTGAGTATCTTAGATCGCTGCTCACAGGCTTTTAAGGCCCCAGACGCTACTCACCAAGGCAGAATATAGAACATTGAATTTATAAACTGTGTTATGCCAATTGAGCTAGATGTTCCCTGAGACCACGGTCCCCGCAGCCCTCCAACCAGCAATTCAGCCCCTCAGGGAGTTTGAAAGTGTCTGTGGAGCTTCCATGACCTTTCCTTGTACAAGTTGTGCTGGGTTACCCAGTACTGTGTACTGTCTTACCACAAGGATGCCCTTTATCACCACTCTTATTAAACATTGTGCTGGAGGTCCTAGCCGGAGCAATTAGGCTAGAAAAAGAAATAAAACGTATCCAAACTGGTAGGGAAGAAGCAAAAGTATTTCTATTTGCAGATGATATGATCTTAAACACAGAAAACTGCAAAGAATCCACAAGAAAACTACTGGAACTAATAGAAGATTTCAGCAGAGTTATCAGGATACAAGATAAACATACAAAAATCAGTTGGATTCCTTTACACCAACAAAGAGTACTTCAAAGAGAAAATCACCAAATCAATACCATTTACAACAGCCCCCAAGAAAATAAAATACTTAGGAATAAATGTAACCAGAGATATAAAAGACCCATACAATGAAAACTACAAGACACTACTCCAAGAAACCAAAAGAGACCTGCATAAGTGGAAAAACATATGTTGCTCATGGATAGGAAGACTCAACTTTATGAAAATGTCATTTCTACCCAAAGCGATCTATAGATACAATGCAATCCTGATCCAAATTCCAATGGCATTTTTTGATGAGATGGAGAAACAAATCACCAGCTTCATATGGAAAGGGAAGAGGCCCCAGATAAGTAAAGCATTACTCAATATGAACAAAGTGGGAGGCCTCAGAGTACCTGATTTTAGAACCTATTATATACCACCACAGTAGTCAAAACAGCCTGGACTGGTACAACAACAGATAAACAGATCAATGGAACAGAATTGAGAATCCAGATGTAAATTTATCCACCTACGAGCAGCCGATATTTGAAAAAGGCCCAAAGTCTGTTAATCAGGGAAAAGACAGTCTAAAGAGACAAATGGTACTGGCGTAACTGGATATCCACCTGCAAAAAATTGAAACAGACCCATACCTAACACTATGCACCAAAATTAACTCCAAATGGATAAAAGACCTACATATAAAATTGAAAATGATGAAGATCATGGCAGAAAATAGGCACAACGCTAGGAGCCCTAATACATGGCATAAACAGAATATGAACCATAAGTAACAATGCACAAGCACCAGAAGAGAGACTAGATAAATGGGAGCTCCTAAAAATCAAACACTTACACTCATCAAAAGACTTCACCAAAATAGTCAAAAGACAGCCTACAGACTGGGAAAATATTTTTGGCTACAACAAATCTGATCAGCATCTAATTTCTAAAATCTACAAGATACTGCAAAACCTCAACAACAAAAAGACAAATAAGCCAATTAAAAAATGGGCAAAGGATATGAACAGGCACTTCACCAAAGAAAACAATCAGGTGGCTAACAGACACATGAAGAAATGCTCACGATCATTAGCCATTAGAGAAATGCAAATCAAAAGTACGAGATGCCATCTCACCCCAACAAGGCTAGCATTAATCCAAAAAACACAAAATAATAAATGTTGGAGAGGTTGTGGAGAGACTGGAACACTTATACACTGTTGGTGGGAATGTAAAATGGTACAACCACTTTGGAAATCGATTTGGCACTTCCTTAAAAAGCTAGAAATAGAAGTACCATACGATCCAGCAATCCCACTCCTTGGAATATATCCAAGAGAAATAAGAGCCATCACACGAATAGATATGTACACACCCATGTTCATTGCAGCACTGTTCATGATAGGAAAAAGATGGAAACAACCTAGATGCCTATCAATGGACGAATGCATAAACAAATTATGGTATATTCACACAATGGAATACTACACATTGATAAAGAACAACGGTGAATCCGTGAAACACCTTATAACATGGAGGAATCTGGAGGGCATTATGCTGAGTGAATTTAGTCAGTCAGAAAAGAAATATTGTAGAAGACCACTAATATAAGAACTCAAAGAATGTTTGAACACAGAAGAAAACATTCTTTGATGGTTATGAGGATGGGTAGGGAGGGTGAGGGTTATTCACTAACCAGATAATAGACAAGAATTATTTTAGGTGAAGGGAAGGACAACACACACTACAGGGGAAGTCAATATAACTGGACTAAATCAAAGCTAAGAAATTTCCTGAATACAATCAAACACTTTGAGGGACAAAGTAGCAGGGGTCGGGGTATGGGGGCCATGCTTTCAGGGGACATCTAGTGCAACTGGCATAACAAAGTTTATTAAGAATATGTTCTGCATCCTACTTTCGTGAGTGGCATCTGGGGTCTTAAAAGCTAGCAAGCAGCCATCTAAGATGCATCAGTTGGTCCCAACCACCCAGAGTAAAGGAGAATGAAGAACACCAAAGACAAGGAAAGTATTAACCCAAGAGACAGAAAGGGCTACATAAAGCAAGACTTCATCAGCCTGAGACAGGAAAAACTAGATGGTGCCTGGCTACCACCAATGACCGCCCTGACAGGGAACACAACGGAGAGTCCCTGATGGAGCAGGAGTAAGGTGGGTGTAGAACTCGAATTCTAGTAAAAAGACAAGACTGAATGGTTTCACTGAGACTGGAGGAACCCCAGAAAGGATAGCCCCTGGACTGTCTGTCAACCCAGAACTAAAAGAATTCCCGAGGCCAACTCTTCAGACAAAGATTGGACTGGACCATGGGTCATTAAATGACACTTGTGAAGAGTGTGCTTCTTAGCTCAAGCAGATACATGAGACTAAATGGGCAGCTTCTGTCTGTAGGTGAGATGAGAAGGCAGAGAAGGTTAGGAGTTGGTTTGAATGGACATGGGAAATCAGGGGTGGAAAGGAGGAGTTTGCTGTCACAGTACAGGGAGAGCAATTAGGGTTACATAACAATGTATGTATAAATTTTTGTATGAGAGACTAACTTGAAATGTAAACTTTCACTTAAATTACAATTAAAAAAAAAATTGAGCAGTATTACGACTTAAATTTCTCACCTGGCTCCAAAACTCCACTGAATTTAAGCTCAAACTCCAATTTCATTAGAGTCAAAGGATAAACAAAAGCTGAAAACGTTGTTGTTGTGTGCTGTCAAGTTTATTCCGACTCACAGCGATCCTATATGACAAAGCAGAATCACCCCATAGGATTTTCTAGGCTGTAATATTTATGGAAGGAGTCCTGGTGGGACAGTAGTTTAAAGCCTGGCTGTTAACCAAAAGGTTGGTGGTTCAAACCCACTAGCCATTCCATAGGAGAAAGATGTGTCAGTCTGCTTCTGTAAAGATTATAGCCTTGGAAATCCTATAGGGAAGTTCTACTCTGTCCTACAGGGTTACTATGAGTCAGAATCGACTTGACAGCAACAGGTTATGAGTTAACCTTTACAGAAGCAGATCACCAAGTCTTTTCTCCTGAGGAGTGGTAGTGAGTTTGAACTGATGACCTTTTAGTTAACAGCCTAGCGCTTAACCAGTGTGCCACAGCTTAGCAAACCACAGTGCCATTCTCTCTTTCTGATTTCACATTGCTTCCACCTACCTTATCTCATTTGTTCCTCAACACTTATTTCAAGTATTATTATCTCCAGGACGCAGATAAGGAAACTGAGGCTCCCAGAGATTAAATGATATAGTTGGAGTCATCCAAGTCAGAAGTGGTGGAACCAGGGGTCAACCTGGTTTTCTGTCTCCAAGTGTTGTTTTCTTTCCACTTTCACATCCATCCTCATAATAGTGCATCACTGATGTAGATATAAATGGACACTTAAGAGGAACACGTGAGACAGTCAAAATGAGGTAAGATGTATTTAGTTAACGTCTCTAAGTTCTTTGATTATTTCTCTATTTAAAAAAAAACAAAAAAAAAACCCCAAGTTCCAAGAGTTAATAGCAGCTCTAAATTTTTTTCTTTCAATATAATTTTCTACTATGCTTCTGATTAGTCTATTAAAAGCTAAGCCATTGTCTACCTAAAGGCTTTTCAAAAGTGAAATTCTGGATGAGGGCAGTATGCTCATACTAATTCTTGATTTGGTTGCTGACTAGTGTACCAAAGAACCTGGCCTAGTAAAATGGTATTAAAGTAGAACGGGCAAATGCGTAGAGACAAAAGTATATTAGTGGTTACGTGGGGCTGGAGGGGTGGAGGAAAGGGGAATTTTTGCTTAAGGGGGACTGAGTTTCTGTTTAAACCCATTGCCATCAAGTTGATCCTGACTCATAGCGACCCTATAGGACAGAGTAGAACTGCTCCATAGGGTTTCCAAGAAGTGGCTGGTGCATTTGAACTGCCGGCCTTTTGGTTAGCAGCCGGGTTCTTAACCACTGCACCACCAGGGCTCTGAGTTTCTGTTTAGGGGGATGAAAAATATTTACAAATGGATGATGGTGATGGTTGCACAACACGGCAAATGTAATTAATGTTACTGAATTGTACACTTAAAAAAAGTTAAAATGGAAAATGTTTTGTTATATATATTTTACCACAATAAAATTACATTTAAAAAAAGGTATTAAAGCAATTAGCTTTGAGAACAAAACTGCTAGATGAGGAGTGTAGCCATCCTTTCTGCTGCCATCCTGTAAGCCTTTGCTTGAGTCCATTGTTGGACTCTCCCTCTACCTTTTCCCGCTCCAGACTCAAAACTAGTAGGAAGATGCTCTTTACAAAGCCTAATTCTGATCACCTGAAACCCTTTAATGGTTCCTCAATTACCTTTGGAATAACGTCCAAATCCCATCTATCTGCACATTTCTCACTGCTCCTTACCCTCCTGTGTAATGCTTCATTTTTTTATGCAATATTGAAAAACTACATGAATTCTCTGAACATCATATGCTTTTTCATTCACTTGCTTCTTTTTTCTCACCCAATTACCAGGCCAATTCCTAATAATAATAAAGGCTAATTCTGTTTCAGGCACTGTTCTAGGTGCTTAACATGTGTAACTCATTTAATGCTCATGAACCTATGAGGTAAGTGCTACTTTTATCTCCCATTTTATGATGAGGAAACTTCCAACACAGAAAGGTTAAGCTACTTTCCCAAGGTTGCACAGCAGTAAATGGAAGAGACAGGACATAAATCAGGCAGTCAGCTTCCAGAATTTGCCTCTTAGCCACTGAACTGTGAAGCCCTTCCTGACTCCTCCCCCTGCCCTCCGGAAGGTAAGGCATTCAGTTATCACAGTGTCTCCAACAAACTCACAGCATTGTTCTATACCTGTACAACACCGACACCCCTACTAGCCTCCTTGACAAGGCCAGTGATCATCCTGTATCTTTAGCATCTTCTACAATGCCTGGACATGGTCAATGTTAAAGAAAAGCCTTTTGATTGAGTGAAATGAAAAACATTATGAAAATGAGAACAACTATGTCAATAGAATAATTTATCAGCCTAGTTTCTTCTTATGGTTCTCAATCCAGAGTGTTTAACTTCAATACTTCCTTCTCTATAAAACAAAATAAAGACAATGGATTTATAAATATACAGAGAAAAAAATGTAAAAAGAAGCTATGAATTTATTTGTTAAGTCTTCTCAGAAGTCTTCTGAGTAGATTAAAAAAACTGATATTTCAATTAGCTATCATCTAAATTTATATTCTGAACCTTTGAATTGCTTACTTTGGACACACCATCAGGAAAGACTGATCACTAGAAAAGGATGTCACAGTTGGTAAAAGAGAGGGTCAACAAAAACGAGGGAAGCCCTCAATGAGGTAGACTGACACAGTAGCCACAATGGACCCAAACATAGCAATGATCATGAAGATGGTACAGGACCGGGCAACATTTCATTCTGTTATGCATGAGGTCACCATGAGTTGGAGTCAATTCAACAGCAATTGATAATAATAGCATATTCTGACCTTCTAACCCAAACAATATGTGTTATTTTTACTTTACAAAAGTATTGTGCATCACACTTTAGGAGTCAGGCATTAATGGAGTGGAGTGATCCATCAGAAATTTTTAGAATAGCATAGTAATTTAAAGGAAGAAAAAGTAGTCCTACCTCTGATGAGATAGAAAGTGGAAGGAAAGGGCTACGGAAGGGGATATGAGAAAGCCCGTTTGGTTGCTGCTACAGCTGTGGTCAATTACTTTGCCCTGAGGCTTTAGCCAGGAAGGAAGTCTATTCCTCTGAAGAGACACTTCGGTAAAGAGGAAAGTAAGGGTTTTTGCCTTCACATTGATTAGCCACATCTTAGCTCTCATTATTGTTCATTTCTGTTAAAAAAAAACTTCAGTGTGTGTGAACATCTCAAAATGAAAAAGACAGTATCTCTTACTTTATGGAGTTTTACTGCTTAGTGATAGACATTTAAAAAAAAGATTATTTCAACATAATATATACATGCTGTTTATGAAAGAGGTAAGGAAACCCTCAATGAGATGGATTGACACAATAGCCACAAAAATGGATTCAAACATACCAACGGTAACAAAGATGGCACAGGACTGGGCAACATATGATTCTGTTACACATAAAGGTCGCCATGAGTGGGAGCCAACTCAACAGTAACTAAGAACAACAACAACAAAGACTGAGGTATAAGGTGGCACAGAAGCTGGCGTATAGACAGTGAGGCTGGCAGGGTTGAGTTTTAAGGACGAGAACAAGTTGACCAGGATGATAAAGGTGAGAAGGCTGTTTCAAACAGAAAAAAGCCATGAACAAAGAGAGGACGTTCTAACCTCACCTTAGATGCCAAGGATTTTTTGATTTTGTGTTTATAAATCCAAGCATCTAAGTTTACACTATGCTATCACTGACAAATTTTTACCTGGCTAGTAATTTTAGGAATAAAAATGCCATCAAGCCAATTTAGTTCCAAGACAGGGAATTGTGGGATATGATGATGGAAAGTAGACAGGGGCAAGTCCAGGGCCCTGTACTATGTTGGAGCACCTGTACTTGCTTTTGTACATCATGGTGGGTGCTTTAGGGTCTTAGGCATGGCAGTGCCATGGTTACATTTATGTTCTGGCTAGATTTATGGCTCCTAGCCTCTTGGATTATAAACGTTAGTAAAATTAGAAAAAAAAATTTTTTTTCTTTTTTTTTAAAAACAACTTGTATATAAGGTTACCCATTTTTTATTCTACAAATAGGGACATAATTTTTAAAATAATTTAGTATCTATAATCACAATCATTTCATAACAGGAAGGAATTTTCAAGAAGAGTTCTTTAAATAATAAACTGATTGTGTTGTTTTGTCCTTATTTTTCTTATGTCTCTGCAGATTGGTGAAAATGTCATCATGGACCAACGTTTAGTAGACCAAGAGTTGAGAACATGGATAGATCATTCCGGGGCTATAATTAAGACAGAGCTAGAGGGGCAAGACTGGAGGCAGAGAGCCCAATTTATAATTAATATTTAAAATGATAATAGGCTTATTGTAAGACCACAAAGTTTAAGATACGATTTGTTTTAGGGATTCCACTCCACATGCCTTTTTCTGATTTTCATCTATCAAATATCTGTAGTTTAGCTACCTCTACCGAATAAGGATCTTGGACAATTAGTGGGAGAGTCTTTGAAGGAGAATGGAAGGGACTAGGGTGGAGAATTAACACACAAGGAAAGGAGAGAAGGTAGTGACCTGAAATCAAGAAACTAAAGGCTACTCTACAGTTGTTGTCTAGCTGATTCTGACTCATGGTGACCCCACGTGTGCAGAGTAGAACTGCTCCATAGGGTATTCAAGGCTATGACTTTTTTTTTCCTTTTTTTAACTGTACTTTAGATGAAGGTTTACAGAACAAATAATTTCTCATTAAACAGTCAGTACACATATTGTTTTATGACATTGGTTAACAATCCCAGACATGTCAACACTCTCCCTTCTCAACCTTGAGGAACTTTTCTTGGTGAAAATATACATAGCCAAAGTTACACCATTTCAAAAGTTTCTACATGTACAATTCAGAGACATTGATTACATTCTTCCAGTTGGGCTGCTATTCTCACTATCCTTTTCCAAATTATTTCATCACCATTATCTTCAACTCACTGCCTCCTAGGCTTCCATCAAACCTTTTGAGTTGCTGTTGCCAATCTGATCTCACATAGATAATTCTTTTTTTTTTTTTTTGTACCTTAGATGAAGGTTTTCAGAATAAATAGTTTCTCATTAAACAGTTAGTACACATATTGCCCTATGACAATGGTTAACAACCCCATGACATGTCAACACTGCCCATTCTCAACCTTGGGTTCCCTATCACCAGTTTTCTTGTCCCCTCCTGCCTATTAGACCTTGTCCCTGGACTGCTGTGCCTCATTAGTCCCATTTTGTTTTACGAGGCTGTCCAATCTCTGGCTGAATGGTGAACTTCAGGAGTGACTTCACCACTGAGTTAAAAGGGTGTCTCGGGGCCATACTCTCGGGGTTTCTCCAGTCTGTCAGGCTGGTAAATCTGACCTTTTTTTTGTGAATTAGAATTTTGTTCTACATCCTTTTCCAGCTCTGTCCAGGACCCTCTACTGTGAACCCAGTCAGAGCAGTCAGTGGTGATAGTTGGGCACCATCTAGCTGTACTGGACTCAGTCTGGTGGAGACCGTGGTAGCTGTGGAAGGCTATGACCTTTTTGAAGCAGACTGCCAGGACTGCCTTCCAAGGTGGGTTGGAACCACCAACCTTCTTTTTACTTTTTTTATTGTACTTTAGGTGAAGGTTTATAGAACAAATATTTTCTCATTCAACGGTCAGTACACATATTGTTTTATGACATTGGTTAACACCACCACAACATGTCAACACGCTCCTTTCTCAGCATTGGAGGATCTTTGTTTTTTTAATGGTGAAAATATACATAGCCAAAGACACACCATTTCAAAAATTTCTACATATACAATTCAGTAACATTGATTACGTTCTTCCAGTTGTGCTGCTATTCTCACTTTAGATGAAGGTTTACAGAACAAAATAGTTTCTCATTAAACAGTAAGTACATGTTGCCCTATGACAATGGTTAAGAACCCCACTACATGTCAACACTGTCCTTACTCAACCTTGGGTTCCCTATCACTGGCTTTCCTGTCCCCTTCTGCCTTCTAGTCCTTGTCCCTGGACTGCTGTGCCTCATTAGTCCCGTTTTGTTTTACGGTGCTGTCCAGTCCCCAGCTGAACGGTGAACCTCCAGAGTGACTTCCACCCTGAGCTAAAAGGGTGTCTGGGGGCCATACTCTTGGGGTTTCCCTGGTCTTTGTCAGGCCAGTAAATCTGGTCTTTTTTTGAAAACCACCAACCTTTCAACTAGTAGTCAAGCATTTCTGTTTGTGCCACCCTGGGAACTTGAGGGCCCTGCTAAAAAATAAAAAAAACCAAACCCATTGCTGTCAAGTCAATTCCAACTCATAATGACCCTACAGAACAGAGTAGAGATGCCCCATAGGGTTTCCAAGGAGTGACTGGTGGATTCAAACTGCTGACCTTTTGGTTAGCAGCTGAGCTCTTAACCACTGGGGCGCTGGGCTCCTTAGACTAAACAAGAGGCAGGGAAATTACAACCAACCCAGGCAGGCAGCATACCCTTGGCTAAGTTTACCAGACAGTCAGGGTTCCATTTCCTACCTACTCCCTAGGGCTAGATCCTCTTACGAGGAGTTTATGACCCTGGCGTGAGTGACTCAGTGGTGTTTGCTTTTATTTTCAATATTAGAGCAAAATTTTGATTAGCTTGAATTAGCTAACTCAAATCCTAGAACCAGGGCTGGTTTTAGGAAAAAGTGTGGGATGAGCCTCAGAGTTCTGAGTCCCATTTACTCCCTTTCCATCAGAGGCACAGTTTTCAGTTCTAGAGTCTATTAAATGTTCAGTGTTGCCTCTGTTGGGGAAACCATTTTCATAAGCCTAAAGAGATGAAGCTTTTATGGGGAATCTGGAGTCAACAGGAGTCCTTGGGCATTGCAAATGGTTAACACACGTGGCTGTGAACTGAAAAGTTGGAGGTTCAAGTCCATCTAGAGGTGCCTCGAAGGAAGAAAGGCCTGGCAATCGACTTTGAAAAATCGGTTACTGAAAATTCTATGGAGCACAGTTCTACTTTGCACACATGGAGTCGGCATGAGTTGGAGTTGGTAACGTTTTCTGTTTGTTTTTTTAAGGAGTCAACAAGGAGAGAAGATGGGAGTTGTATCCTATCTGTTGCCCTGACAACCAAGCCACTAGGAAATGTTTTTGGATATTCTTTAGACTTTTGGGAGAAAGCAGCACATAAAAGCTCATATCAGGAATTTTTTAAGCCAAAATTTCAAGGAATTTTGTGGAGTCAGTAAAGTTCAATACCTTACAGTATGTACAGATAGAATTCCAGTACCAAACAAATTAATACTCAGAAAAAAGATCCTAAAAATACCATCCTCACTAATACATTTTAGACACAATTTCACAAACAAAGGTTAAAGCTGAAAGGACGCTCTGTTCAACCAGAAGACGGCTGTTGAATGTTACGAACCATTCCAGAATTCACCCTGCAGGGACCTGGAACTGTCCCAGTGTATTTCTTGAGTCAAGAATCAAACTGAAAACCTTACTTCTAAGACTTAAATTGTCTAGCAAATTAGAGTCACTCACAGTTTTGGAGTATGAGACCTACCTATCCTTCCCTTCTAAGGTATATCTCAATCTCAAATCTCTACTTCCTGCAATTAACACTGTTTCAAGAAAATATTAGCATAAATTAACTCATGTAAGCAGGGTCTGCATTAGTTATTAAAAGCCTCATGCCAGGCACAACAGACGCTTGCATTCAAGTGCTGAATTAATGAAAATGGCACTTTGCACTTTCCATTCAAACACACGGCCTTTCCTTTGCACCACAGTTTAACTTCTTTCTAAATGTAGCCTTTAGTAGAAAATGATAACAATTATGAGCCCTTTGAGATTTAAAATCCAAAACTCAAATGATCAAGCCTTAATAAAAGCCTAATAAATTCCTTTATGTGTTACATTATGTCTGCTTAATTACTCCAAACCCATAAAGGAAGCAATGTAGAAGCAGTTAGTGTATATGTTAGCTTTACAGAAGAATGATTTTTGAAATTCTACCTCTAAATTTAATTTTTATGTGTACATTTAAACATACATATTCAGAAACGTAAATCTGAAACATAGATCACCCCTGTAAATACACTATATGGATGCATTTTCTTGAAAGGCAAAAAGTGATTAAAACCACCAAAAAATTCTTTATCTCACACAGTATATTCTCAGTTTGGTGGGCATCTTTGTTATTGGTAACAGTTTATCTCTTACACTGATCTGAAAGAGAGATACAACATGCCTACTGGAACTATCACTTCAATATTGTTTTTCTACAGAACATAACTAACATTTTAATGAAGCAGGGAGTCACTTAGAAAATGGTCTTTGTTTTCCTGCTGCTGTTCAGAACAATATAGTAAGCAATTTATTTTTATTCTGATAGTGTCCATCTCATACAGTATCGTTGGAGGAGAGAAAAGAACATAGCCTTGTCAAGTGCCTAGGGAAGACTGGCCCATTTAATATAAGGTTTTCACAATGTCTTTAACTTGGAAGGGCAGGGTAATTACTCTGTGCTGCTGACATGTAAGACCAGGCTGGGTGCCATGAGAAGGTCAGTTTCTCCATATACCTTGACCCTACCTTCACTGTACCCCCAGCTAGCAAAAGGGGCTTCCTGTATTATAATGACTCTTATTTTTTCCATAATTTGTCTTTTCTAATTTTCTATGGTAATTTTTTTTTATAACTGAAATTAGGCATTGTTTAGGTAAAAATATATGTTCCCAAAAACTATAGAAAAGAATAATTTTTTCCCCTTCAAAAGGAAAAAGTTAGGCTGCTCAGAAAGCCCTTTCAAAGCCAAAAGAGACTTACTGATTCTTTCACTGAAACTTTCAAATCTAAGTATATGTGATTTAAAGTGGATACGCCAAAGTATTTACAGACTACAAATAATGTGACCAATGGCCCACATAAGTGGAGGGCTTGTTCAGAGAATTGTCACAAATGGAGAAAAGTCAAAGATAATCCAAAATCACAAGAACAAACCCTGTGCCTTTGGTGTCACAGTGGGCTGCTGTATATCTCTTGTTCTGGAAACACACTACATGAAAATAATGCAGCCTCACTTGAAAGATATTTTTCAAGATCGGTTAGGAAGTCAATAATCCCATAAACAATCAAGCATTGGGCTACAAACCGAGTTAGTGGTTCCAACCCACCCAGAGACTCCTCAAAAGAAAGGCCCGACTATCTGCTTCCGAAAGGTCACAGCCATGAAAACCCTACAGAGCACAGTTCTATCTGATACACACTGGGTTGTCCTGAGTCACAACTGACTTGATTGGCAACTGGTGCTGTAACTTGTCTCTTATGTAAGGATATCCTCAAACCCAATTCATGCCGGGTAGAAATAGAAATTTTTGACTCTCAACTCTTGCCTGTAGTCCCAAGAAAAACCCAAACCCGTTGTCACTGAGTCGACTCTGACTCATAGTGATCTATAAAACAGAGCAGAACTGCCTCATAGCATTTCCAAGGAGCGGCTGGTGGATTCAAACTGCCAACCTTTTGGTTAGCAGCCAGCTCTTAACCACTGAGCCACTACGGCTCCTTGCCTGGAGTAGGGGTTTTATTTTCAAAAGGCTAACTGATTGCAGACAAAGAATGGAAGAAGATAAGTTCTCAACAAAGGGGTAAGCAAGTGAATTAGGGGTCACTGTTAAGAGTGGCTCTCTGTGAGAACTGAAAACCAGGGCAGCCAAGGACACGCTTTCAGAAAACAAAATATACTACAGATATGATTGCCTTCCTTTAGTGATTCTGTAACTATTTACCAAGCATCTACCATATGCCAGGCATTGGGCTGGGCTCTGGTGATATCATGGTGAACAAAGCCAGATATGGTGCCTGTGCTTATGGGACTTACAGTATAGCGAGGGAAACTAACAGTAACCTATCACACAAATGTAATGCGGTAACTGATATATGTTAAAAGGAGAATCGCATGTTGCTATGATGATTTAGCCTAGTCAAAAAGGCCAGGGAAAGGTTCTCTGAGGAAGCTCTGGGGGTGAGATCTGAAGGATGATCAGATGCTAATGAAGGAAGGGAAGAGCATTTCAGGCAGAGGATACAGCATGTGGAAAAGACCCTGTGGTGGGAAGGAACAGAGTGGATTTGAGGGACCAAAAGAAGGCTAGGTGTACTCGGTCAGGTCAGAGAGAGCTCGGGTGAACACGGTAAGAGACTCAGCTTAACAGTCACACAAGAATTTTGCCTAAAAGGAATGGAAAACCATTGAAGAGTTTTTTTTCTCTTTCAAAAATTTATACACAAATTTGTGACACTGGTTGCAATCCCATTGAAGAGTTTTAAGCAGGTAAGTGATATAATCAAATGTGTTTGTATGACAGATCATTTTAGCCTACCTTTGGAGAAGAGTTTTGAGGAGAGAACAGGAATGGATGCAGAAGGACTAGTTAGAAAGTGACTGCTATAGTCCACGGAAGAAATGATGGTTGCTTGGGCCATAGTTAATTTTAAGTAGAAACAAATATTTGCTAGCCTGTAATCAGAGTGGCTTTTTTTCCTCTTATCTGACTAAAAGAAGCTGTGTTCTAGCCAAGAAATGATTTTATTACTCTCAATTTTATTATACTCATTTTTCAATGATACTACAGGAATTGCCTTTTAGATGAGTTATTATTACAGAGGTCATTAATTTTTGTTTGTTTTTTTAAGTTTCAGAAAACAAGGGTCAAGAGCCCCCAGCATAAGACACTGAGAAAACATCTAAAAATTATCAACTACATTGCAGTGGTCAAAACAAATATATTTGGAAAGCATCTTTCATCACAACAAAACTTTATCTTGCAAACGTAAATCATATATAATTAAAGATGTGACTACATTTACATACAATTAAAATATAATTAGATACACATATATTTCAAATTAAAAAAAAATAAAGGTTAGAAGTTGAAGACTCAAAACAAAATGGGAAATTCATGTGAATGCTTAGCTATCCTGGATTGAACTTTTAAGGTACCACATACCTATTTAATCTCAGTTAAATGGCTCAGGTTACGGAACACATACTTGTTGTTAGTAAAGAAATTCACACTGAGTTTCTAAATTTAAAACTGTCAATACTTCTACAAATACTCTCATATATGCTTTGCTTGTGGTTACTCAGATCTCAGAAAAGAGACATGGAAAGATGTAAGAAACTCACCCGTTGCCTTCGAGTTAATTTCAACTCACAGTGACCGAGTTAATTTCAACTCATAGTGAGCCTACAAGACAAGTAGAACTGTCTCATGGGGTTTCCCAGGTTGTAATCTTTATGGAAGCAGACTGCTACATCTTTCTCCCACATAGTTCCTGGTGGGTTCAAACCACCGACTGCTTGGTTAGCAGCTGAGTGCTTAACCACTGAGCCACCAGGGCTCTTAAGAAACAAACAACTATCTGTAAAATAGAGTGCACATATGTGGCTTAGGGAGGGTTAACAGTGGGGTCTAAACCCAGCCCTAGTTTTATCAAAGAAGATACCAGGGCCTGCAGTTCTCTGGCTTGTAACCTCCATCATGATCACTTGAGTCTCTCTCCCTGAGTAAAGTGGGAGCAGCGTATCAGATTCCCGCAGATGCTGAAACCTGAAGGCAACAGAAAGCAAAGCTTTGACACTCTGTCACTGGAATGACAGGACAAAATGGACTGCAATAAACAACATTTTGAGCACGATAATTTGATGTACTGGGACTTTAAGCTTCTCCAGATGCTGAACTCAGCTTGGGAGGTGAGATAAGAGGACATCATTTACCCTCCTGAATACTGTAGGACTGGGTGAAACCAGAAAAAAGAAACCTCCTTATGTAAATAGAAGGCAGTCCACAAATATACATATCTTCAGACAGGTGAGTCAATCCACATAGAGAATATATACAATATATGTTATTAACACATGTAAGTCATCACATTTATACATACATACGTATAAATTTTATTTGACTGTTGACCTAATAAGAGACCATAATAATGCCTGAAAGCAAAAGCAAATGTTTGGGGAGGAATCTTTAAAACAGAAATTGCACTATACCAATATTAAGCTCACTTACTACTGTATCGCTCCACAACTATTAGGAATAAAATGCCTCTGAATAAGATTTCTTTTTCAAATAAACAAGCACATGCAGACACAGATTTTGACCGTGAAGATTTAATTCACAACAGAAGGATGTTGCTTATGGAGTGAGAAGTGAAATCGCAGTCCCTCTGGGCACATCCAGGTGCTCTGCCAGTTTGCCATTACAAGGCTGAGTGATGTGCTTGCATTTCTCAAAGACAGTTTTGTTTCAATAAGGGCAGTTTAAGTGACTGGTAGATGTCATAATGAAACAGAAGGACCATGCAACTCACTGATTCGGATAAGGATGACTCAGAACCAATAAAGTAGCTTGACTTTGCTGGTGAAGATTTTGACTTGGCTATTTTCTTTATATTAAAACAAAACAAAACAAAACAAAACAAAACCCGCTGCTGTCAAGTCGATTCCGACTCTTAGTGACCCTATGGGACAGAGAAGAATTGCTCCATAGCATTTCCAAGGAGCTGTTGGTGGATTTGAACTGCTGACCTCTTGGTTAGCAGCCGAGCTCTCAACCACTGTGCCACCAGGGCTCCCTTTCTTTATATTACTTAAGCTAAAAAAAAAAAAGAAAAAGAAGAAAACAACAACACTGACACAAGCATATGGTTTTGTAATTATAAAATACACTGTGCTCGTGTAATTAAAAAAAAAAGAGAAAAGACAAGCTTAAGAAAAATTAAAAAAAAAAAACCCAAACCCGTTGCGGTCGAGTTGATTCCGACCCATAACGACCTTATAGGACAGAGTTAGAACTGCCCCATAGGGTTTCCAAGGAGCGGCTGGTGGATTCGAACTGCCAACCTTTTGATTAATAACCTGACCTCTTAACCACTGCGCCACCACAGCTCCTCCACAGTAATACACAGCCAATAAATAGTACCTATTGCTCTTAAGGAGCCCTGGTGGTTATTAACCAAAAGGTTGGCAGTTCGAATCCACCAGCCGCTCCTTGGAAACCCTATGGGGCAGTTCTAACTCTGTCCTATAAGGTCCTTATGAGCCGGAATCAACTCGACCGCAACGGGTTTGGTTTTTTTTTTTTTTTTTAATTACTGTGGAAGGCATTGAGCCAGCGACTTTACATACATTATCTTGTTTAAAACCCGGCAAGATGATGGTTATTAGCTTCATTTTAACACTACTGGCTCAGAGCATTGAAGCAAATTTGTTCAAGGTCATGGATCTTACAAGTGATAGAGCAAGGATCAAACCCATGTCTGCGGACTTCTGCCAGCTCTCTTTCCACCCTGTTCACCATCTCTCAAAATCTCGCTGCAGATACAAAGAACACTGGTGCAGAAAAAGAAATCTTTTTTGAATAGCCAAAGGAATATATGGCTAAAATGTGTTTAAATTCTATGTTGACAAAACCAACCCAGGCAGACAGTATACTCTTGCCCCTGGTGAAGTTTACCAAGCATCCAGGACACTGTTCTACCTACCTCATTTGGCTTGAGACTCTTGGGAGGATTCTATGCAATAACAATGGTATTGCCTACCAATCCTGTTCCTCAGGCTGGAAGGCTCTCTCTGCACCTCTCAGTTTTTTGGATTCTCCTCTTCTCACCACATAAAATCTTTAGTGGCTGCTACTCTTTACTACTGACCCATCTCTACCTTCTGTACACACAGTATTCTTCCTTCCTCAGCTCCCATTCATGTCTCAGCTCTGCAGATGGGCTTCTCCTACCACTCAACAAAATGGCGCTGAAAAACTTTCCTTCTTCCCTCCTTTACAAAAGCAAAAAATGTTCATTTTAGAAATTTTCAAAAGTATGTTGTTGTTGGGTGCCTTTGAGTCGATTCCAACTCTTAGGGACCCCATGTGACAGAGTAGAACTGCTCCATAGGGTTTTCTTGCTTTATGGAAGCAGACGGCCAGGTCCTTCTCCCATGGAACTGCCGGGTGGGTTCGAACCCACCAACCTTTCAGATAGCAGCAGAGTGCTTAACCATTGCACCACCAGGGCTCCTTTCCAAAAGTACAGAAAGTATAGAAAAGCATAGAAATGAAACAAGATCACCTGACTCTGCAACTTGGCTACTGTTAACACTGTGAGGGATATTTTACCAATCTTCTTTTTTTCTAAGCAAACGTATAACAATAATTTTCATAAATTGACATAATATACACATATTTTTAAATATTTTTCAATTTTTGATATATCGACAAATATTTCCCTCATCATTAAAGATTCTTCTACAGCATAATTTTCAGTATGGCATCATATGAATATAGCATACATTTATGTAACTGACCACCTACCATTGGACATTCAGCTTGTTTTTCACATTTGATTATTATGAACAGTGCTGCGATGAACATCCCCATAGATTAATGTGTACACATCTATGGCTACTTCTTTATAGTATATTTCTCTGCACATTTGGAAGGTCTTGATACATACAGTCAGGTTTCCCTTCTCATAGATTTTATGAAATTTCATCCTCAGCAGGAATGATTACTAACGCATGGGAAACGGGTCTCTTGAACATAAAGAATAATCACCAAATTACAAAGTGATTTATAAGTGAATTAATTAATTCATTCAACAAATACTTATTAACCTTCTATATGTGCAAGGTGTTGGGGATTTAGTGGTGAGCAAGCAGACACAGTCTGTGCTCTCACAGAGCTTTCACCATATCAAGACAGCAAATTAAGTAAGCAATAACAATAAATTGTGAAAAGTGCTACCATGGGAGGTGATGGGGATGTAGAAAAATGACTAGATTGGAATGAGTCCAGAAGGTGACAATGGAAGTCTTGGGATTGATTGGGTGTCCAGGCTTCTCCATGAGCTCCTCAAATCAAATCCTTCACTCTTTCTGCCACCGTAATTATTCCCCCTCTGCTCCCATGTTCCCTATTTCTATTTCTAGCTTGAGCTGAGGTCAAACAGAATAGATGTTTTATTTCAAAGGTCCCCTCCCAACTATAAAAGGAATTGCTACTAAATATAATAGTTTCTTAAAGCTAACACATACACAGATTAAACATGGAGAATATACTTCTGGAGAAAAAGTAAATAAAATAAGACAATCACTTTAAGAAAAATGTTTTTCTAGAAGTTTATGTGGATTTGAATTATAATTTTTCTAGATACAGTATGATCAATAGAATATAGATATTATTCTCAACATATAATAATATGGTAAACAATTCGAATAAACAGAAAATTGGTCAGCAGATTAGATAAGTAAATGCCTAAATGTTTTAAATGGAAGCAATCAAAATATCAGCAGTTATATTTTTAAAATAACGTCATCATCCTTGTATTTCAATATTTTACACAGTATAGCACTTAGCCAGGAGCCCTGGTGGTGCTCGGCTGCTAACTGAAAAGTCGGCAGTTTGAACCCACTAGCCTCTCTGCTGGGGAAAGATGTGACAGTCTGCATCCGTAAAGATTACAGCCTTGGAAACCCTGTGGGGCAGTTCTACTCTGTCCTATAGGATTGCTATGAGTCGGAATTGACTCGATGGCAAGAGGTGTGGTTTTTTTTTTTTTTTTTTTTAATAATACTTAGTCACTACTGAAGCTAACAACTTTCACAAAGTAATCTAGTTTTCTATTTCATGTATAGGCATGAGCCAAACAATTCAGACTTTTAACATTACGTCTAATGGGTCTAGTCATACCACTGCTTTAGAAACAAAACAATAAATTTTCTCTCGAAGAACAAATGCATAAGGGTTGGAAAATATATCAAGACTTGAACATACATCAAGACATGATGACATATGGAGCCCACTAATGCTGATATATAGATAATAAATTGCTCATTGTTTATTTGTTTATTTATATTATACTTTACATTTACGGGAGAAATCAATTTACTAGAAAGAAGAGACACTGAGTCAACTTTGTTTCCTTAGAATGGGTTTTATACGTATTACTTTTTATAAATTAAGTTTAAAGCATACACATAAAAAGCAAACCTAAATCTTCTATCATATGTGTGTGTTTGCATGTGTATGTGTAGTATGTATAACATTTATCCAGTGCTTACTATGTAAAACATTTTTCTAATCACTTCACATCTACTGATTTATGTAATCATCAAGACAACCTGTTTAAAAACATATAGTAATTATTCCCATTTTATGGATGAGAAAATTGAGGCATAGAATGATTAAGTATCTTTCCCAAGGGTACACAGCTTCTAAAAGGCAGAACTGGCAAGCAAAGCTGGCATGAAAATACATATGACACTCAGATGTTATCAGGGGTCTCCCTGCCCCTTTAGATCAAGATAGATTAGCTCCAACCTTCCACTCCTTGCCCAATGGAAAACTTCAGTGCCCTTCTCCAAATGACTGTAATAGTCTAGTGGACTTGCATTCTCAAAGTCCCATCCAGCTCCAAATTTTTGGTCTTCTGAGTCAGTTCTGTGATTAATTGCACACAGGGGAAAAATGCAAAACACCAAAACTGAGTATTGGTTATTCCTCACACTTAAAAACATTATTTCAGTTATTATACCATGCTCCTCTTCTCTCTCCTCTTTCATCACTTTTCCTCTCATTTATGCTCCTGACCCACCCAAAGCCCTATTTATACTGTTTAGCAGTTATTTATCTTTCATATCCTTGTTTCCTTCTAAGTCATGCCCTCAGGTTCTTACTTTGTCCATTAAACTGTTTATCAAAATAGTTTCCTAAACAAAGACAGTTCTTTTCCTAAGAGGAATCCTGTTGCTAGCTAAGAGAATGACACCCTTCCCTCCATATGTGCATACAGATATGGAGGTGAAACATCCTATATTATGATTAATATAAATTTTGCTGATTAAACAGCTACCATGATACAACAAATCTGACATAGATTCACTAACTTATCAGAATAGAGAAAGAACCAAGGAAGTTCAAATGACATTAGGTTAATTCATTAAAAACTCAAATCCATATTGGAACAATTATTTTTCTTTGTGTTTGAGAATCCACAATTAGAAACGACAATGCTAAATGATAAAAGACGAAATCACATACCTCCACTCTGCCAATGATGTTGTCAATATGCATGACAAGTGTTAAAAAGTCATGTCAAAACACTTAAAAAAACAAGTTAAGAATATGATTGGGGGCATATATAAATGACCAAATTGTAAGTACTGAATTCATATAAGAATTTTCAATAAATCACCTACTTTAGAGCCCGTCACTATGAATTATTCACACGTCCTTAAATACTACGGTGAATTAACTAGAGTAGGAAAAATAAAAGATTCAAAAATAAATTTTAGAAAATGAAGCAATGTTTCATAGTTGCTGGAATCCTAAGGGTCAAACAGAAGTATTTCTTGAGCACTGGAGTGCAAGGCCACCTAGACTGAGATGTGTTTGGTGCCCCCTGCAGTTGTGTAGTACACAAACCTGAGTGGCCATACAAGGTGGCCCTGTGTTGAGGGTACTCTGTCAGGCAGTAACCATGAGAGACAGAAAGTAATTCCATTTTCAGAAAAAAGAAAAGTCTTTAGCTTCAAAATGTTTGCAAAGTAACTGAAGAAAAACTACACTAAGCATTATAGATACACATAAAGCATACTTTATAATTCTGAGCAGTAAATAAAGTCCACAATGAGAGGTATAGCTAGTAAGGGTCTAATAATCTCATACACTGCGAGCTCCTTGAGAGCAGGGACTGTCATTAGTAGTCATTGCGTTACCCGAATTCATCTCAGTAAATGTTTGTCAAATGAATGTTTGTGGAGGTGATATATAGAACAGGTTACTTGTTGAATAAGTGTACCTGTTGTGAGTTATTTAAGAGAAGGAACTCTATCTTATTCAAGAATATGCCTTTATTATTTGGCTTAATGCTTGGTACCTACTGAGTGCTCAATTCATGTTTAGCAAATTAATGGTAATTACAGAAGATAGCAGGGTGAATTGGAGAGACCTATGTCCATTCCGGGCCCTGGTGGCACAGTGGTTAAGCGTTTGGCTGCTAATCAAAAGGCTGGCAGTTTGAATCCACCAGCCACTCCTTGGAAAGCCTATGGGGCAATTCTCCTCTGTCCTATAGTGTTGCTATGAGTCAAAGTTGACTCGATGGCAACGGGTTTGGTTTTTTTGGTATGCCTGTTTGACAACCATCTGTCTGGCAGTTTGTTGTACTATGGTGGCTTTTGTGTTGCTGTGATGCTTTAAGTTATGCCATCAGTATTTCAAATACCAGCAGGATCACCCACGGTGGACAGGTTTAGACTAAGACAGACTAGGAAGAAAGGCCCTAGAATCTACGTCCAAAAATTAGCCAATAAAAATCCTATGGATCACAACAGAACATCATCTGCTATAGTGCTGGAAGATGAGCCCCCTAGGTTGGAAGGCACTATACGGTGGCTGCAGCAATGGACTCAAACATATACAATGATCATGAAGATGGTGCAGGACTGGGCTATGTTTCCCTCTGGTATACATAAGGTCACCACGAGTCCAGCTGACTTGACCACAACTAACAATAACAACATGCCCATTTGAAAGCAAACAGGAAGGAGTCATAGAAAAAGGGAGGCATTGAGACTACTGGGGACAACTGGTGGGATTCCAGGAAAGCCTGAAGAGATTTGGTTGGAGTCAAGGGTCTAGGAAAAGCTTTGTTAAGGAAAAGAGGAACTTCTTCCGAGACAGGAAGGAAAGAAAAGAGATCATGAATGAAGCATGGAATTATTGGGGGGCGGGGGAGGGGGGGGTGAAGAACATCAAAAAAGGCACAGATGTCTCCAACTGCTCATTTAATTAAAACAATACACATAAAAAGAATGCACAGTAAATATTAGCAAAGACTACTATTATTATTCAACAGGATTAGCATGGAGAAAAGTAGGAGCTGAGCCTTGAAAATAGGAAAGGCTGAAAATTGTATCTGTTGTCGGTGGAGGATGGCATGCTAGGGAGAGCTAAAAAGTTAAAAAAAAAATTAGATATGAGCCATATTTTTCAGGCCAGTGCTTCAATTGTTCAATAATTTTTATCAAGACTGTGCTAGGCACTAGGGGGGATTTCAGAGAAATGTAAGATATGGCTTTTGTCCCTGAAAAGTAAATAACAACCCAGAGATATTTCATGTTAGAATGTGACTATATGCAAAAAAAAAAAAAGAAGTGGAAGAGATAAGGGCTAAATGTTCTATAACAAGAACTACATTCATTACCTATCATGTCTTCACATATTAAAGCCTAATAATTATCCTCACGATTGTTTTTGTTTTTTGTAGTCAATAAAGTCATTTTCTGGCTTTTATATTAGAATAGTTATTTCTGTAAGTATTTCAATTCTTTTGTTTGTTAAAAAATTGCTTCTCCTCAAGGTTCAGTGAACAAAACAGGTCACAAGGCTTTGGCTGAACACCGGGTCATTTCTCAGGTAGACAGAATAGATTCTTCTAAGAAATACCGTTTGTGCAAATGCAGGACCGCTCCCCAGAGCTATACAACAAACAAAAGCGGTTATTACCGTCCAGTCTACACTGAGGCTGGGTCTGAGAGGGTTAAACTGAAAATTAAGCTATTGTTGCTTCTCCTTTGGTTCAGCACAGCTTTTCTATAATTCTCTAGAGCTAGGCAGCTGACAGCATGGATTTTTATTGAAGAAATGCTATGACATTTGTTCTAAATGTCACATTTCTCCCCCACAAACTAAAAATATCATGTCACCATACCCCTACCCCTAATAAAATTGTTGGCTTGGAAATGACATTGGATAAACAAAATGAAGCATATAACCTTTTCTCCCCTTGTCTATAAATGTTTTATTTACTCCTGAGTAACATTTGGTATCTTTTGTAGGCTGAGATCAAAGGGACAAATCAGTGAATTTTACTGCTGAAGTAGTCTTTGCAGTGTGGGACTGTCATTTTTTAAAGCCTGTTTCAAGTAGGCGCTGCTGTCATTTGAGTAGTATCTAGTGACTGACAGAAAATATCTGTAGAAATAACGTGTGTGCTCATAGTAATGTGACATTTTATGAGCAGTTTGACTGTTTCCATTACTCTGATTTCAGTCTGGTGAAGAGTAAGTCAGAAAGCCAGCAATGGAATTCGGAAAGCCTGTCAGGATGATAGGACAACCTGGAAATCGGGCTGCTATATTTAATAAGACTTTGTGGCAATTATCTGAAAGCATTTGAAATAACAAGTTGACGTGAATGCTTAATCTGGTCAATTCCAAGGTCACTGGTTTTATTGATAAGAGTGTTTTTGGCTAACTGACACTAAAAGCCAAGTTTCAAACAAATTTTATGGAGGCTTCGGCTATGAGTCGGAATCAACTTGACAGCAATGGGTTTGGTTTTGGGTTGGCTATGCATGCTTCATGGTCTCATCTCAGTTTCATTTTAAGGGGGAAAGATTTAGTTATATAGGGAAAATTCCATTACAACAAGCTTCATATCTGCGCTGTTCTCTTCAATGGTGGGATTCTGCTAAAGAGAACATACTGCTAGAAAACATAGTCCTAGACTAAAGGAACTGGCCATGACAGGAAACTCACACTAGATGCTCTCTAATGAGTCATCAGTAGTTTTAATTTTTAATAAGGAAAGTAAGGGGTAGCTTGTGTGTCTTGTTGAAGTATACGCATCACCCATTCTTTTCTTGCTCCTGGAACTGTGTGCTGCTTGGTGAATGTGCAGCTTATGCGGGGATTCTCTAGATCCTTGCCACTTGTAGTTTGAAGCAGGATGTTCAGGACATATATTTATTTGTTATTTTGCTGAGGCACACTTTGGAATTCTCAAACTACTTCAAGATAGATGGGCTAGAATCACTTAATGAGTGAATGTAGCCAATTTGCCAGTGTTTGTATCTCTATGTGGCTTCTTTACCGTTCTATGTACACAGTCACATTCAAAAAGGTCTGAAAGTGTCACTCTGTTTTCAACTACTTTTATTAGCATAACTACATGCTGTAAGGCTGTCTGAGAATTTGAAGATTCATAAAGGCTTTAGGATGTATCCCTAGGAAATGTCAAAATGCCACTATATACAAATTATTATAACCAGATAAATAAAGCACTCTTTCCATTGCCTACTAACAAAATTATATTATATAAATCCCTCTTTTAAAAAAAAGGTTTGGAAGTAAAATAATACATTTCCTATTTTGCTGTAATTCTGCGTCCCCCGAATGTTTACATACAGTGTAAGCTCCTTGAGGGAGGTGTCTATCTTAATCATTTATATCCCTAAGGGCCTAGCATATGGTAGGCACACAGCATATACTGACATTTCCTTTACAAGGCTAAAGATGATGTCCTTTATGCTTCAAGATATGAAACTTCATCCTAATATTCAAGAAACTAACTAAAAATTCAGTCTCCACTTTATAATGTTGCTGGGTGGTGCTAACCAAAAGTTTGGAGGTTTGAGTTTACCCAGAGGTGCCTTGAAAGAAAGGCCTGGTGATCTACTTCTGAAAAATCAGACATTGAAAACCCTATGGAGCACAGTTGTACTCTGACACACATGGGGTTGCCATGAGTCAGAACTGACTAGAGAGTAACAGCTTTTTTTAAAATAATTTATGTTGCTGTTAGTTGTTGTCAAGTCGTTTCTGACTCATGGTGACCCTATATAAATTTGTAATATTTTAGCAATGAATGATTGTCTTTTACATTTGACCTTTTCATATTGAAAAGTGTGTACTTATTTTTGGTTGATAAGTCTGCACCTGCATTGTATTTTGCCTCCCTCATCCCCAGATTTTATTATTTATTCCTAAGGACTTTTTATCAGTATACTATCACTCTTTGAAATTATAATCAGATGCTTTAAAACCCTAATCATTCTCTCCAATTTTGAAAACATGATCAGTGCTTTTAAAAAGCCTGTGACAGTAGTTACTATACAAAAAAGAAAAACATATCCAAAAAAACCCTGTAATTTTAAGAAAATAGGATAAAATAATAATTCGGAATTCAAAACTACATACCATGATTTCTGTACTTTGCTCAGGATATACAAAACATTGACAAATAAATAATTCTGAATTTCATAAAATAATCATATATATATATAATCAACATATATACATATAAAATGTTGTTGGTGGTGCTGTGGAGTCGATTCCAACTCATGGAGACCCCATGTGACAGAGTAGAAATGCCTCATAGAGTTTTCTTGGCTGTAATCTTGATGGAAGCAGATTGCCAGGTGTTTCTCCTGTAGAGCCACTGGGTGGGTTCGAACCACCAGCCTCTCAGATAACAGCCAAGTGTTTAACCATTTGCACCACCAGGGCTCCATATACACATATATATACACCTATATACACACATATATACATACATATATACATACATATATACATATATATGTATATATACGAAATATTGTAGTTTAATGCAGTTATATAGATTTTTGACTAGCTGGTGGTTAATACTTGCTTTTAAATTCAATCTTTTTGTTTTTTAAAGAATGAGGTAGGGGTGCTTTTGCAAATAAATGTAGGTGTAATGTGGGATAGGGAAGGGAAAACCAAATTCCTTGTTGCAGAAGTCCATTATTTCACTTCATGGCCCCTCCGTTAAGGCCCGGTCCCTCCTCTTGGTTCATTCATAAACACTCCCATCTTCTTGTCTGCCTTCCCATCCCCCTCTAAAACAAAACATTTATTAACTGAAGCTTCCAACTGTGACAGAAATTACAGTTATGTTAATGGTACAGATGGTGTAAAAAATGCAATCTAAAAACATGATTAAAAAACTCAGGAGCTAGGTAACCCAAGTTCATCTCGGATATGCCTGACCAGACATCTATGAGGAAGGAAATACACGTTTTTGGTTAATTAGTTTGCTTTTATCCATCCCTGTAATTAGAGCATGCTTTTCCCCTACTTAATCCTAAAACAGTCATTAGATTTAATAAACCTTTCTAGATTGCCACAAATGAGAAAATGAATTAGTTAAAAAGCATTAAGCTGACAATAGCAATATGATTGTAACATTACGTGAATAAAAATGTTTTTGTTTAACTATTAAAGACTAAATACATCATCTTATAGCTTGTTGCAAAAGATTATGCAGGGGTTTTTTTTCCCCTTCTTCCTTATGTTAGTTCATAAGGTAGTAAAAACATTAATGTTGTCTCCACAGATATTGGTCCACCAAATGGAAGTGATTATTAATCACTCCTTCCAAAAACCAACCCATAATTAGCTTCTCAAGTCAAAGAAGAGTCAGAAGCCCAGATGACCAAAGGAGAGAGGGTGGTCTTGCCTGCGAGGGCACTAGAAAACTTGGCCTATATAACTTTCAAGGTTCCTGTGAATTGACAGTGGAACCAGAGCTACAAGTTAGCCTTCATTATTCTTATTATTTTAACCTCTCAGGCTTGGTGTGATGGTCTGGTCCCCTCCTGGGGAGTCCAGAACGGCCCCTAACTCCACAGGTCCCACTTATCCTACCACACACCCTATTTGTCAATCTGGTAAAGCAGTTAGTTACTCACATGGTGCCATCTTTTAGGGATCAAAGACTAAAAACATTTTTAAAAAGTTAAAAACAACATACTACAAAGTTGAAAGAACCAAGCTTTCCAGACTTGCACCTTCCTGAGCACTGTCTGCACTAAATGAAGCTAGTCTGTTACATGTCAACAAGCATGTAAATAAAATGACCTCATGTATTATATATAACTCAACTTGGTCCTCATGATATAGTAATAGTAAATAATTGTTTGTTGGACATCAGGTCCTACACATCGACATATCCCCCAGTCAACTTCCTGCCAAACAGCATAGCCGGTCCTTCTGAGGAAGAAGTTCCTTGGTCATGGCATCGATAACCATTACTGCTGATGGGCCATGGACAACTGTAGGCACCCAAAAATGTAGATTTGGGTCTGCATCAAATGGGGAAAGGGCAGGGTAGAGAAGAAGGTATACTCTGATCACAGAACAATAGCACAGATCTGAAGGAACCCTGGATAGGAAGGTAAGTTCAAGGGTATCTTAGAGGTGCTAGTCCGTTCCCAGAATCACACTACAAGCTCTAGAAATGATGCACACATTATCCTCCTTGCTCCAAAACTCATACAGTTAGACTGAAGGCAACTGGGTCCAACTGGGTCTTTCCACATTTATTCTGAGCTGAAACTACTTTGAAATTTGTAGGGCAGTGTAGAAAGGCTAGGGCGGGAGATCAAAAACACTTCCTCCTCCTGGGCTATGGGACATAAACAGCATTTTTTTTTTTTTAAATTGTACTTTAGATGAAGGTTTACAGAACAAATAGTTTCTCATTACACAGTACATATATTATTTTATGACATTTGTTAATAACCCCATGACATGTCAACACTCTCCCTTCTCGATCTTGGGTTATTACTAGCTTTTCTGTCCCCTCTTGCCTTCTAGTCCTTGTCCTGGGCTATTGTGCCCCATTAGTCTCGTTTTGTTTTATGGGCCTGTCTAATCTTTGGCAAAACAGCAACATTTTTATGATTTTTAATGAAAGAATGGTACTCCATGAAGATGTTACTTGGTCACTTTAGCCATTTCATTATTCTAACTTCAAAGTGGGGGGTGGGGGTGGGGGACCAAGACCCAGAAAGTACGCATGGGAGCTCTGGCTAAATGCCTGGTCTCTGACTCCCAAAAAGGAGTCCTGGTGATGTAGTGGTTAAAGCACTCAGCTGCTACCAAAAGGTCAATGGTTCAAACCCACCATCAGCTCTGCGGGAGAGAGATGTGGCAGTCTGCTTCTATAAAGATTACAGCCTAGGAAACCCTATGGGGCAGTTCTGCATTGTTCTACAGGGTCGCTATGAGTGGGAATTGACTAAATGGCAAGGGGTTTTGAAGCCTAAAGTAGTATTTGAGGATAATAGTTTTCTTTCACTAGGCAACTGTATTACACGTAGTCCAGACCCAGAAAGATGTAACATTGGGTGATAGCAGTTTGGAAGTACACATTCTCCACACAAGTTTTCACTTGCATTTATTTTAATAAAAAATGTTACATTCTAATCCACCATATCTTTCAGGAATGATCACACTTTATGCTGCCTAGTGTCCAAAGTACTGAACCATAGAACCAGCCACAAACCACGCGATTTTACACCGAGATTTAGCTTCTTTGGCATGTGGTTGTCTCATTGAAAATGGAGTGGTTAGATAAGATGATCTCTGATTCTTTCTAATACTAAAATTATTTGATTTCATTCTACTCCCTAATACCACAGATTGCAAGCCCGATTTGCTATTCTTTGTTGAGATTAACTTTGAATGCTCCCCAAAAAAGAAGCTGATAATTAAGAATAAACTGCCCCACTCTCAATGAGGTAGGATAAAGAGATGTGTGTTAAGATGGATGCCTGACCTAGGGATTAATAGAGAATTCCAGTTTTCTGGGATATTCTAAATCACTTTCACAGGAAGAAAAAACAAAAATCCCTTCTCATAATAATGGTACAAAGCTTTTGGATTTATTTATTTTTTTTTTTTAAGGAGTAACTACAAAGGAGTTATTTCTTATAAACATGAAAATATCAGCGGTGTAAATGAAGATGTTTACATTATTACTGCAATTTAAAAACTTTATAGACTTTCTGCTCTTCATCACTGAGAACCGGAAAATCTGTACACTTCAACAGTTAGGACATTGTTCTCAGAAGGAAAATGTGACCAGCTGGAAATAAAGGCTGTGAATCGTGTGCATGCAAATGAGCTTAAGCACCCAGCTCTGCAAGCCTCAGAGAAACATGTGCAAGACATTAAAATCCATAAGGCTCTCGGTAACCTAAGGGAACATGACCACCTAGTGCTCGAGCCTAGCAAAGCAGGAGAACTGATTTTGGACACACGATGGAGTTGAAACCACTTTGTATAAATCTCAGATTTAGAGGAAAAAAAAAAAAAAAACTTGAAACAGGCAATCTGAGAAAACATGTTAAGTTATGGCTTTTCCTTGTCTCCCTCGTCACCCTGCTCCCAGCTAATATGGTTTCATTCGCTTCACTTTTAAAAACAGGTGATACAGCATGAACCACCATTAGGAATGCCAGAATCCATTCCTAGTACATGTAACTGGGCTCCCTAGCTCACAGCACGTGGTAGATGCTTTTAAAAACAGCTGTTAAAGTAACTAACGTGACTTTACTCTGTTGTTAGCTGCCATTGAGTTGGTCCCAGCCTCATGGTGACCCCATGTACAACAGAATGAAACGTTGTCTGATCTCACAGCATTCCACGATCAGTTGTAGAGGATTGGACCATTGTGATCTGTAAGCTTTTCATTGACAAATTTTCAGAAGTAGGTCATCAAGGCCTTTCTTTCTAGGCCATTTTAGTCTGGAAGCTCCACTGAAACCTGTTCATCATCATAGCAACATGCAAACCTCCACTGACAGACAGGTGGTGTCTGTACATGAGGTGCATTGGCCAGGAATTGAACTAAGTCTCTAGCACGGAAGGTGAGAATACTACCACTGAACCACCGCTGCCCCTGTTAAGTCTTTGTTGTTGTTAGGTGCCACTGAGTTGACTCCAACTCATAGTGACCCCAGGTACAACAGAACTAAACGTTGCCCAGTCCTGCACCATCCTCACAACCGTTGCTATGTTTGAGCCTATTGTTACACTGCTGTGTCAATCCATCTCATTGGGGTTGTGTCAGTCCATCTCGTTGAGGCTTTTCCTCTTTTTATAGGGTTGTTATGTGTGGCAATTGACTCAAGGGCAGTGCGTTTGGTTTTTTTTGTTTTTTTTTTTCTCTACCAAGCATGATGTCCTTCTCCAAGGATTGGTCCCTCCTGATTACATGTCCAAAGTAGGTGTGATGAAGTCTCACCATCTTAGTCTAGTGAATGGTAAATACCTAACATTTGCATAACGAAGCTGTATGTTTACAACTTTGTGAGGTGAACAGGACAATTTGCAATTTTATGCCCATTTTTACAGATAAGATTAACTGAGAATCAAAGAAGTTAGATGATTTAAGAAAACACAGCTTAGTGGTGAGATGATTCATATGGAAAGTGTTTTTTTATCAAGTACTATGCAAATGGGAAGTAAATAATATGATGATTTTAGCACATCTCTATAAATCAAAACAACTTCATATAGAATGGCATTTTAGCCTTTTCCGAATACAATATTCCCACTAAAACTTTGGTGGTTTTCACCTTCAAACTCCCTTTTCACTTAGCCATAAATGAGGAGGTGCTCTTCCTTTATCCCACTGTGAAATGCACTATTCTATGACCTGAGTCATTCCAGAAAGGCTGTCATTGGGAAGTTCAAACAGACAGCAGCAACATACACAATTACCTTCCTGGTGAGGGTACCCGGAGACACAGATCTGGAGAATTACGGCATTAAGAAACAATGTTTGGTGCAATCAATAGTCTTTCAGGTTGACTTAATGTGGGAAAAGAAAACAGTATTAAACAATTATGCTGCCCATGAGCATCCCATATAAGAGGGCATAGTTGATCATTTTCATGGTTTGATAATGTATTTGCTTTTGCTTATTACAAATAGGCCAGGAAACCAAAACATCTAACATAGAATGACATTTGGCCATCAAGGCACAAGCAGAAAAATGAAAGCCTGACAACGATGAAACATAAAATATCAGTTTCTAATTCAAATAACACCAAGAGAATTGTGTGCAAAAAACAAAAACAAAGTGTTTGTTTGGAGTTGTTAGCCACGCTATGTTTTCTTCAACAGAAAAATTAACAGAAGTACTTTCTTGATGAAATGCATGTACTAAAAGTTAATGTGGTCCTACCTGGCACTCTTCATATATACTTGTCATTACAGATGCACATGCTTTGATGACATTTCAAGGTCATAAGTTTAAATTTAAAAAAAAAACAAAAAAGCCTGTAGACTAGAGAAATGCTGAGAGAAAAACAAACTTCTAGAAGTTTATTACTGTGTATGTGTTTTTAACTTTCCTAATTAAGGGTATACTGACCTAGTCTATTGGATGCATTTACTTTTATACTTCTAGCCAAATTGTGTTTTTAGCTTCTAGGAAATGGAATATGACTCTATGAAATATTAACTTACAGATATCTGTCTTACCACTTGAGAATAAGGATTAGGGTGAATCAACAAATTAATTAGATTCCCTACATTTTGAGCCTGGTAGAACGATTATTTGGATACAGGCTGCATATATCATCCATTCTTCTCTGTAACAAGGCAAATTAGATATTTATGCTTCTATTCCAAACAAAGCAGACATGCCGTCTGGCAGGATTTTTTTCTACACTAGTTAGAACTCTTGTAAGTAAAGCTTATGAGTTTTATCATGTGGCACTTCAACCCTTCTATACATAAACAATCTTTATGAGGGTCATACTGCCTCTTATTTAACTTTAAGTCAATAAATGTACTCTTGCCATTACCATCTCCAACTTCTGCTGATAATTTTGTACAAATAATGTTTCTCTGTTTGAATTTGCACATAAATTAGTTCTTATTCATTTTTAAGGTTGCTTTATTACAATCTGTACTTCCCTTTTCTCCTAAAGCATTCTATTTGTACTTTTGTCATGCTTTTGGTTCAAGTTATCAACAACATCGCTCATTTCTGAATCTTCATAATACCCAGCACAAGGTTCCCCATACCCTAGGCATATCAGCCCCTGCCTCCCATAACCTGCCAAGTGGCAGCCACTGAGGGCCCTTAGCCTATGAATTCAGCCAGCCTCAATTCATTATTTATTTTTTAAATAATCTTATTCATTTTGCTGTTGTTGTTGAGAATACACAGTAAAACATACACAATTTAACAGTTTCTACACGTACAATTCAATAACACTGATTACATTCTTTGAGTCCTGTAACCATTGTCACCTCCGTTTTCTGAGTTGTTCCTCCCCTATTAACATAAATTCACTGCCCTCTAAGGCTCCTAGCTAATCTTTCGAGTTGCTGTAGTCACTCTGATCCCATATTTTTTAAAAGAGCATAATGCTCAAGGCAGATATTTTTTACTAGTTAAGCTAAACTATTGTTTGGTTTTAGGAAAACTTCAGGGAATATTTTTGGTTTAAGGTTTAAAGATTATCTCAGGGCAATAGTTTCAGGGGTTCATCCAACCTTCATGGATCAAGCAAGTCTATAGTCCATGAGAATTTGGAATTATGTTGTGTATTTTTTCCCTTTTGATCAGGATTCTTCTATGGAATCTTTGATCAAAATGTTCAGTAATGGTAGCCAGGCACCATTCAGTTCTGGTCTCATGGCAAAGAAGGCAGTTGTTAATGGAGGCAAGTAGCCACACATTCCATATCCTCCTATTCCTGACTCTCCTTCTTCCTCTGTTGCTCCAGGTGAATAGAGACCAATTGCTGTGACCTGGATGGCTGTTTGCAAGCTTTTAAGACCCCAGGCACTATGCATCAAACTAGGAGGTAGAACAGAAACACCAAACATGTTACTAGGCTAATTAACTGGGATGTTTCATGAAACATGACCCTAAACCTTCAAACCAAGAAAACAAATCCCATGAGGTTTTCGGTTGTACAAAAGCAGCCTCAGCAGCTACTCTTTTTTTTTTTTTTTTGCCATTGTTGTAAATATATCTATCACCCAACTTTTGCCAATTCAACTTTTTACAGGTGTATAACTTATTGACAGCAATTACAATAATCGGCTGTGCAACTCTACCCTTAATCAATGCAGTATTTCCATCACCTTTAACCTCCTTTTCCCACTCCCTCCTGCCCCTGGCAATGACTAATAAACTTTATTCTCTAAACATTTGCCTTTTCTTGTCTTTTCATACAAGTGAGCTCGTACAATATTTGTCCTTTTGTGATTGACTTATTTCACGCAGCATAATGTCTTCTAGCTCTATCCATATTGTAGTATGTATCAAGACTTCATTTCTTCTACTGGTTGAGTAATATTCAATGGTATGTATGCACCCTCAATTTGTTCTTTTATTTTATTGCTGCAAAAATATATATAACACAACATTTGCCAGTTTTGACATTTTTCACATTTACATTTCAGTGAAACCAGTTATAGTAACCTCCCCCACCCCTTATCTGTGGTTTAGCTTTCCTCGGTTTCAGTTACCCACGGTCAGCCAAGGTTTGAAACTGTTAAATGATTATGTAGCCTGATGAAATCTCATGCTGTCCCACTCCAGCATTCACATAACTTCTATTACAGTATATTGTTATAACTGTTCTATTTTATGATTAGTTATTGTTGTTAATCTCTTACTGTGCCTAATTTATAAATTAAACTTTATCATAGGTATGTATGTATAGGACAAATCATAGTATATACAGGGTTCGGTACTATCTGCAGTTTCACATGAACATATCCCCTGGGGATAAGGGGAGACTACTATACATCAATCATATTGTGCAACCATCACCTATACCTGTTGCCAAACTTTCCAATACCATAAACAGACACTCAGTGTTTCCTAAAATATGACTCCCCCTTTCCCTCTTCCTCCTGCCCCTGGTAATCATTATTAAACTTTGATCTCTATATATTTGCCTATTCTAGATAGCAGTATTTGTCCTTTTGTGACTGACTTATTTCACTCAGCATAATGTTTTCAAGGTTCACCCACGTTGTAGCATGTATCAGGACTTCATTTCTCTTTATAGCTGAGTAATATCAATTAGTTTTTTAGCTAATCTTGGCCCAGGTGGAGAGTACATTGGTAGCCACCAGCTCACCACAAGGTAGGTGCTAGAATTGCTGGGCTGACACAAACCCTGCTGCCCGGAGTGAAAACTGGGTGCCCCAGCTTCTATGGAGTCCCAACTCTCCTGAATCTCCTGGCAGGCTGGCTTGATCCACATGATTGGAACACTAGGTACTCAGATAGGACAATGCCCTTAACCATTTGCCTGTAGCATGTTAGCTACTCCCATGCCAGGAGGGGAGAGAAGGAAGGGAAGAATTGGCAGCAAGTTTCTACTTCTTCAGCATCCAGCTTGGAGTCTGGTATGAAACAGACTCATCAACATACTGGGATTGCATAGACCAGTGTTTCTCAAACTGTTTGTGGTGAAGAAGAACCAGGTTGGTCAGTCCTTCCTCCCTCCATCTCCTTTTTTTTAAATTTCAGATCCATTAGGAACCAAGTTATTCATTAACACAATAAAAATTAATGAGTAGAAAAATGAATTAAAAAGATACACAAAATACAAGTCCTGATTTTTTTTTTTTTAGTGTAAGATTTCAAAAGAAAATTATCTATCAGATTTGTATACGCTTATTCTCAACTTCTGTACTTAACTCATTTCAAATCAATACATTTGTAGACCAGCCGAGTCTGAGGACCACAACTTTGAATAGCACTGCCAGGTCACTCTATGTCCTACTCATGGTCCTAAAGGCAACAGAGTGAATCAAGCCTGAGCTATCTCCATTTTTAAGGATAATTCCTCTCTCTTCTCCCTACCTCTTCCCTACCCCTGCACATAGCTTCCTCCCCATCCATAATACCAGTGTTGCTGACAACCCAGCATGCCCCATGCCAAGGCCCTTCCAAGTTATGAAAAGCACACAATATTTACTGAATAATGAATTCCTGTCTGACCATATCATTGATTCATCCATTCATTCAAAAATTATTTATTAAGTGCCCACAATGTGTAAGGCACTGAATGAGTTGCTGGGACATGCAACTTATTCTTAAGCGCTTTTAGTCTAGTGCAAGAGACAGAAATTGCATAAATAACCGTAATTCACCAGGATAAATGTCATGACAGTGGGAAGAACAGAGGACTTTGACAGCATCTAAAAGTGCCACTTATCCTAGTCTGGGTTTATAAAAAGCAAAGACTCCTTGATACCTGAGCTGAGTCCTGAAGGATTAAAAGACATTTGCTAGAGGAGAAAGGAGAGCAGGAATAGAGGAAATAAAATTTGCAAAGACATAGAAGTAGAGCTTGGTATGAACAAGAATCAAATAGTTCAGTAAGGCTTAAGTAGAGTGCAAGGGGTGAATGGTGAAGTATGAAGCTTGAGTAGTAAGCAGGTGTAAAATAATAAGGAATCCAGTGTTTCTCAATGATGGGCACTGAGGGTATTTTGAACAGAACGATTCTTTTTGCTGTGAGGGACTATGCTGTGCAACTTTCAGCTAAACTTGGTCCCTGGGCACTAAATGGCACCACTACTAACAACCAGCTACTAACAATCAACAACCCTATTTCCATAAGCCCCCTTGATAGGGTGGCACCAACCCTGGCTGAGAATGCTGGATAAACAGATGGTTTGGTCAAAGAGTGGTCAAGTCTCTTAGGAAGATGCACTGGTACCAGCTTGCCTGAGTTGAAGTATTATCCTAAAGGTTATGTCCAAAGAAAATCACATCAGTAGATTCCTCTAGTATTTACATCTGGCCTCAATGCATGTAATCTGTAAGTAAGTTTACCACAAATGCAATTCCACTCAGCAAGCATTTACTTAGAACCTGTTAAATGTCAAATACCAGCGAAGGCTCTTATAAGGGCATTTAAAAATACAAGACATAGTCCCTACCCTTGAGAATTTTACTGTCTAGTTGTTAAAACATAATTAGGCAACCACACAAGACAGTATATAATCCAACATTTAACAGTGTTCCTATGTTCAAACTATTCAAATGTTTCATGGGAATGTCTAGTACTTAAATGGATTCCTCTTTATTCCTTCTCTTTGATCTTTGACATGTGACTCAAATCCTCTACCAAAAGAGTACAACAAAGAAAGAAACAGAAAGTCAGCAGAAAGCCAAGGTTACCAAAAATTACCTGTGAGTTTTCTCCAGTCTCTCTCTCCCTTATGAGGGACTGTGGAGAAAATACTATTTTAATTTACCTGAGAAAGACAAAGAGATTCTTGCATGTAAAATAAATCTTAATAATTAACACGATTTTCATTCACTTTCAGATATTTTGGCCATGTATATCAGCACATTCAAAATGGCTGAAACAAGAGGAAGTTTTAAGGAAAGGCACAATAAAACTGCCTTTACATTAAAGGTGGAAGTTATTTTCCTCCACCTTCTCCAGCTCTATTATGGTTTTCTTGGGACATGCTGATGACCAGAGGTAACCACATCTAGTAGTTCTGCTGTAGTTGCCATCTTTAGTCCTGTTCCGCATTCCCTTCCCTGATGACAATGTATATTTTACTGGACTACATGGTCACAAAGTATGATGGGTTTCTGCCTCAAGGCAACAGTTTACCATGGTCTGTAGATCTCTTGTTGGGGTCACAACTGTCTTCAGGGTTACACTTGATTGTGAATGTATATATAAAAATGGGTTTGACTAAGCTAGTCCATGATGTATATATGTCTTCATTATAATGTTTTCTTTTCAATTGCCATGGAAAGACGTGAGAAATAAAACACGAAAACATTTAATAATTCAGAATTTCTAAATGTTTAGACTACTGAGCATATTAATAGTGACTGTTAAGAAGACAAAAAAGAAAAAACAAACCCGTTGCCATCGAGTCGATTCCAACTCATGGTGACCCTATAGGACAGAGTAGAACTGCCCCATAGGGTTTCCAAGCAGCGGCTGGTGGATTTGAACAGCTGACCTTTTGGTTAACAGCCGAACTCTTAGCCACTGCACCACTGGAAACGGGTAAGAGATCTTATGAGTACCTAGTTACTGTGTGTCATTTGTTTTTAAAGGCTTATTATGAAAGTAGATATTATTTTCCCTATTTCACAGATGACAAATTTAAGGGTCAGATAGATTAGGAAATGTGCCCAAAGTTTCACAGCTAGTAAATGAGAGAATATAGATTCCTAGCCAGGTCACCTGGCTGCAAGGTGTTAGCTGTTTCTTATATACACCACACTGCCTAGAAGTTATAGCAAATTCGGATTATGGAAATGTTCAAAATACAACTATGTTATCAAAGAGCAGACATTTGAAAAGCTTTGGATTGTGGTTTTTTGTGGTTGAAATAAGGAAATTATGATTCCCTCAAAACACACACACACATACAAACACACAGATAATGCTGGTTTGTCATGTCTGAGTTGCTGAATTTATCTGAAGGAACCATTTTCTTTTTTATGGCAGCCCCCATACCTGGAAAATACAGAGGCAATAAACTCTTACTCAGACATTTTGGGGTTGAGGGTTATAAACATCATTCGAAACAAAAATATGACTCTAGTAATAGGAAAGCAAATGTTAAAGGAAAGGGGAGATGAATAAAACAGGAAAAATAAAGCTGAAATAAGAGAAGGAAAAAAGAAACTGTCTCAGTATATGGCATATGTGCATGCTACACAGAGAGCTGTTCTAGAAATGTCTATAAGCAATAAATGTTTGTGGAATGGGAAGTTGAATAGCTGTGATATTAAGGCATTCCACTCTTGGGAGAAATATGGACACCATGGCCTCTTAGTTATTTGATTCTGACAAGTATCTTTCTAGCTCCTCTAACACCTAGTTATATTAACCATATAAGAGACTTTCCCTTTTATTATTCCATGCCTCCGTCCTCTGAAAATAATAAGCTTAAATAGCAATCATGCCGTCACTTTACCCTGAGAATAGATTCTTTTAATGAAGAATTCTAACGAAATTATTGCTTTAGAAAAGAAAATCAATCCACATTTTCATATGTCTTTTATAAAAAAAATCCTTAAATTAACAAAATACTCTTTCAAAAAACAAATGATAAATATCTCGTATATTTAGGAGAAGACTTTAGCCTATTTATTGTTTCAGGGTTTTTTCATGCTTTAACTATCTTTTGAAAACCATAACAGGCTGTGGAAAAGAAACTAAGAAGAGTAGCTCCTTTCTTTATATGAAAAATCTGCCTTCGGCAGTGGAGGTCAAGCACAAACTGTCATAGCTGAAATAGCTCATATGTAGTAACACACAGGTCTATCAACTATTATTAAAAATAAATAGCTTTTATTCTCAACAACAACAAAATAAATAAAATTAAAAAAATAAATAGCTCTGCAGCAAGGACAATATCTTCAACTCAAAATTAAATAAGTGTAGCATACTAGGTTAACTACGAAAATGAAGAATTCTAAAAAACAACAAATGATGTTCTCTCCCCGAGATACATTTGGTGAGTCTTGATGACTTTTTTTTATTATAATATTTTACTGTGCCCTGGAGCCTTGGTGGCACAGTGGTTAAGAGCTCAGCTGCTAACCAAAAGGCCGGCAGTTTGAATCCACCAGCTGCTCCTTGGAAACTCTATGGGGCAGTTCTACTCTGTCCTACAGGGTCATATGAGTCGGAATCAACTTGACAGCAACAGATTTTGGTTTGGTATTGTGTTTTTGGTGAAAGTTTACACAGCAAATTAGGTTCCTAATTAACAATTTCTATACATATTGTTCAGTGACATTAATTACATTTTTCACAATGTGTCAACATTCTCATTATTTCCATTCTGGTTGTTCTGTTTCCATTAATCTAGCTTCCCTGCCCCCCTTACCTTCTCATCTTTGCTTTAGGGTAAAAGTTGACAGTTGGGTCTCATACAAATAATTATTTAAAGGAACACAATACTCACAGGTGATATTGTTTATTTTATCGGTCAATCGTTACTTGGCTGAAAAGCAACCTCCGGGAGGGACTTCAGTTCCAAGTTTAAAGAGTATCTCAGGGCAGTAGTCTCAGGGATTCATGTAGTCTCTGCCGGGTCACATAAGTCTGGCCTCTTTTAGGAATTTGAACTTCTTTTTTTTTTTTTTTTTAATGATTGTACTTCAAATGAAGGTTTATAGAACAAACTAGCTTCTCATTAAACAATTAGTATACATATTGTTTTGTGACATTGGTTACCAACCCCACGACATGTCTACATCTCCCTTCTTGACCTTGAGTTCCCCACTACCAGCTTTCTTGTCCCCTCCAGCCTTCTAGTTCTTGCCTCTGGGCTGGTATGCCCCTTTAGTCCCATTTTGTTTTATGGGCCTGTCTAATTTTTGGCTGCAGGGTGAACCTCAGGAGTGACTTCATTACTGAGCTAAAAGGGGGTCCAAGGGCAATACTCTCAGGGTTTCTACCATCTCTGTCAGGCCAGTAAATCTGGTCTTTTTTTGTGAGTTAAGAATTTTGTTCTACATTTTTCTCCAGCTCTGTCTGGGACCCTCTATTGTGATCCCTGTCAGAGCAGTCGGTGGTGGCAGCTGGGCACCACCTAGTTGTGCTGGACTCAGTCTGGTGGAGGCTGTGGTAGTTGTGGTCCATTAGTCCTTTGGACTAATCTTTCCCTTGTGTCTCTGGCTTTCTTCATTCTCCCTTGCTCCTAATGGGGTGAGACCAGTGGAGTATCTTAGATGGCTGCTCACAGGAATTTGAGTTTTGTTCTAAATTTTTCTCCCATTCTATACAGGACCAACTATTATGCCCTTGGTCAGAACGGTTGGTAGTGGTAGCTGGGCACCACCTAGTTCTTCTGGTCCCAGAATAGATGAGGCCATGGTTCATGTGGGCTATTAGTCCTATAGACTAATTGCTTCTTTGAGTCTGTGGTTTCCTTCCTTCTCTTTTGCTCCAGACAAGTACAGATCAATAATTGTATCTTAGATGGCTGCTTGCAAATCTTGGTGAACTGTTATTCATATTAATGCTGACAAACTCTACATAATCATGATTGTTCCACCCCTACCCCTCCCAACAGAGTCTTCTGCTTTTATTCTAATAATAATGTGTTCTACGAATGTAGGGCAGGACACATTAGTAAGGGGTAGGGAGAGGGGGCACCAATGGTAGAAAGCAGTCTGGGCTAACAATAATCTTGGAGGCTTTTGGGAAGAACAGAGGGCAAATAATTTATTGCTATATAGGAAACATAGTGCTAGGAATGAATTCCTTATTGTTATCTCTATGATTTGAGCCACAGTCAGAAGAAATAATACATGACAGTTCAGTGCTATTTAGGAAAAAACACAGGACGGTTAACTGGACAGTTATGTGCCCAATTACATGTACAATTTAAGCCAGAGGTGAAACCCAAAAGGGTATCATGGGACTGTCATGCTATTGGTAAAGCTGAACCAAAGGCCACAAAAATTTCAAGAGACCTATAAACATAGATTTTGGGGGCGGGGGGAAGTAGGCATTTTTAGGTCTTAGGAGAAAGAGGAGTAAAGTTATTTGAATCAAATTTTTAACAAGTCATGGCTCACACAAGTGTTTTCAAGGGTACTGCAGTTCAAATGACCTTCAAGTTTAGCTGATGTGGTTCCTTTATAATACATTTATACTTTGCTAATAATAGTAATAATAATGATAGAGTAATTCATAATAGTGGTGTTGCTGGCATTCTAGGTCACTGGGTAGTGCAAATAATTTATGTTGGGTCACAAACCGAAAAGTTGGCAGTTTGAATTCACCCAGTGGCACCACAGAAGAAAGGCCTGGCACTCTACTTCTGTAAAATCAGCCATTGAAAACCCTATGGAGCACAGTTCTACTCTGACACACACTGGATCACCATGAGTTGGAACTGACTCAGTGGCAACAGGTTTGGTTTTGGGTTATTGGCAGTATATATGAATGATAGAATTAAAATTAGCTGTTTATCTCTATCCTTCCCAACACACTGAAAGTGTCTTAAGACACAGGATCACACAGCATCATATTCTTTGTTGTATTCCCAGTGACTTGCACATAGTGACTTTATAAAATTTCATATAATGATTATTGAGCCCCATTAATACTGCTGGCATCAGCGCTGAGTTACTGGCAATATGGGCAAGACTTACACATAAAAATCTGCTCTATCACACTAGGTACAAATATACTGAGAACACTTAATTTCAAGTAAAGTCTAAATAAACACAAAATATGGCCTAGAATGAAAGTCCCCCTGCCCATCTCTGGTTTGCAAAACCATACTTAATTTGGAAAACCACACATATATCTGGTTGTTCTTTATAAGCTGACAATATTTAAAAATGCTTAAAATTCAATATTAATAATGTAAATGTTCATATATTCATGATAAGGCAAAATCCTAAGAGTCCAGGTTCATTAAAATGCTAGAAATAAAATAATAATAATAATAAAAAACCACTTGTGGTTTGTATTTATGTTTGAATAAGTTTATTTGGCATTCTGGGAATTCACGGTATTTCCTATCGATGTCCAATGATGACCTGTAGAGGAACAGCAGAGATGTTTACCTCCCTAACTTGTGCAAACTCTCCTCTCCTGGAAGGAACAAGTCCTACAATAGGGTAGCAGAGCACAGGCCTCTACAGAGCTATCTTTTTGGCACTGCCTCCCTGAGCTAATTAAATGTTTTGGTTGAAAAGGCCTGTCTCCCTTTCAGTCCTGTCTGAGCTTCAGGATAGATGTTCTTAATTTTAAAGATGTGCAGTCCAATAGTTTATACGTTGCTCGAAGAAGAAAATTAAACTAAGTTGCATTTCACAAGCATATGGCTCTTTATAGGAAAAAAACAGTTTTTAACCTCTGCTGTAAACTCTAGAGGGAACTTACACAAGAAGAGGAACTTAGGTAGCAGGAAATGCATGTATTCATTATTTTATTGGTTCTTAAAACTTACAGTGATAAAGGAGGAGACTGTATCTTCCATGCATGCTATCATGAATGTAACATGAAATCTCATCTGACCCTCACAGACAACTAAAGGTAAGTAGACCAGGGATAATCTCCATTTTTAAGTAAAAGAGGCTAAGGATTACTAAAGACATTCCTTCTTTAGATAAAACTCTCGTTACCAGTTGCTGTAGAGTTGACTCCAACTCATGGCGACCGTACGTGTGTCAGAGTAGAACTGTGCTCCATGGGGTTTCCAATGGCTGATTTTTCAGAAGTAGATTTCCAAGGCACCTCTGGGTGGGCTCTACCCTCCAACCTTTTAGTTAGCAGCTGAGTGCATTAACTCTTTGCACCACCCAGGGACTCCAAAAATCTTATTAAGATTATTATAGCTCAGAATGAGGGCTAACTTGGAAATAGGCTAACCAGTCTGACCATTTTTGAGATCATCCAACTAGCTAAGCAGCAGAGCCAAGACACAAACCCTGCCTTCTCCCAGCAAAATCCATTTTCTTCACAAATTCCTAGGACTACATCAGTGTTCTCATGGTCAAAAAAGCCTGTTTATACTCTGTAGATTGTCAATTCAGTGTTGCTGGCAGTGAATGTATTTTTTAAAAAAATCAATTAATAGAATGAACCAAGCAATAACGGGATCTGAATTATTAGAAGAAACAGTGAAAAAGTTTTAAAATAAGAAATGGATGAGGTGAATATTAAATTACTAATTTTACTTCTGAAATTATTTTTTTTCCAGCTTTCCATATAATGTTATTCTAATTATCTTAAACTCTTAAGACTTCAGTTAGCACCCCCATATTACATTTTATATAATTTCTATTGGTATCATTAACAGTTCTCATGTGACTAATTAAATCTCACTGATACAACATCTCAAACATAAGCTGTAGTTTATTTATCTCCCAACAAAAACTATGCTCATTTGCCTTGTTCCCCACACATTATCCTATGACTGATTATTGCTACAGTGTGGATTGTATTTTGCATTCTGCGGCACACAAGCATTAATCTTCACTCATTCTTCAGTATTACCATTCATTTAAATACATACTTTGAATCTGGGGCACGTACAAGAAGATGTAGCCACATAAGAACACAGTGCTGTTACGACAAAACGTAATTAATAAAACATAAAATGTGTGTAATGAAGTTATGGTTTTAATTTGCTACCTCAAGAAATATGTGCTAGCAATTTTGTACAAGGTTACTTCCCAGGAGAATTTAAATCCCCCTAACCATCCTTCTTCTAGGTACTGAAAGGATTATGATTAATGCATACTAAATCTCTCTTAACTGGATAGGCCCTAGCCAATTTTTAAAACCAAATTTGAGCTACTGATAAGTATGACAGTCCCAAATCTAGAGCAAACTTTGACTTGTGAATTCCTATCCTGCTTCTCCTGGCCTCTTTCTCTCTCTCTCCCTTTTTTTCCTTTTGACGTTATTACACAGCAGGGCACAGAGTATCAGCAGTGGGCCCAGCTGGAGGCAGTACAAAAGAGCAGGGCCACATATACAGGCAGCAAACTGATGACCTACATCTGATGCAAGTAGTTCACATGAGAAAAAGCAAATCTGTGTTGCAGCTTGTGTTGAAACTGTATTTCAAAAGGCAATTATAGAGATATAGAAAGTAAACATGGGTAAGATAAGTATTATAGACATATATCATTCTAAATTCATATGAGACATCAGCAAAACTATATATGTTCATGTAAATGTGCACATGCTCTTCTTTCTCTTAATTCCTCAATCTTCATAAACAAATGTACTAGTGGGAGGTTAGTACAAGTAAAAACGGCATTAATGGGTCGCATATTAATATTTATGTTTTACTATATAAAGATCTTACATACATTATGACTCTGTTTTGCCAGCTGAATGAATAACTAATGCTACATTATGTATGGGTACATATTAAACAGACATGTCTATACTTTCTTAGTTCAGGATATGATTAATGCAGCCTATCAGAAGCCAGATGGTGCGGAACCAGAACCATCAATCAAAATGAAAAGACCACTGCGCACTATCCACAATGAGGTTCTCACAAATGGAGATTCTGTTCACAGACCCTAACCAGTAATAGGCAGAAAACGCCAAGAACATAGCTGCACTGTCCCACTGGGAAAAAAAGTCATAGCTCAGGCTTGGCTAGATAAAAAACCTGGCACAGGAATAGTCATTGCTGGAGCCCTGAGCAGAAGACCTGGGAAAGCCCGAACAAACCAAACGGCCTGTGCTTATTAAAAAAAAAAAAAAAAAGAGAAGCTTTTTAACTATTTTAATAACATTTGCACTGATGACAGTATCTGTCAAACAGTACCCATTTCCCATTTGATTTAGGATGGGACAGTGCCATGGAGTAACAAAGCAGCTGCCGCTGTCTGCCTGACACGTGAATTGGCATCTTGTTTCTTTTGCGCAGGCTTTATTATAAATAACCCCAAATGCTTTAGTGTTACTTTTCAGCCTTTCTCCAAGCATCTATGGGAAACAATTTTAGTCTCTATAACGTTTAATACTAATGACTATTTTTGGGGGCAGTTGTAGGGAGAAAGATGGTCGAGAAAAGTTTCTAGCTCCTGTAATAATAGTTTTACATAAAAATAACTATTAGAAACACAAGGTGCTTTGTCTTTGTAAATAGATCCTGTATGCTTAGAAAATGTTAAATAATGCCCATGCACTGTAGAACTTCAAGAAAAAATTTTTTAAACAAATACATAGGTTCCACTTCTTAATAGCGACCGAAATACCATCTCAGAATTCTAAGTTTTGTGCAGTTTTAGGGGGTAACAGATGTGCAAGCAAGGAGAAAATTCTAGGAAATACAAACTTCTCCGAGAAAAGTTATGCAGCAAAATGACAAGATACTTAAATAACATTAAAAATCACAAATACATAGGGATAAAAGACGTGAAGACATTTGGAAAAACTGAAATGTCATATCTAAAGATATTTCTGCTTTAAGATAAAAATTATATCTTGACCCTCAACTTGGCATGTGAAATAATATTGAAAGAGAACAGTCTACTTTTATTTTTGTAGTAATAATGAAAAAAAGAATTACTATGCATCCACTGAGCCACCAGGGCTCCTTACTATGCATATTAACATAACTAAGATTTTAAGTAAAATTGTTGAGCTAAATAGATTTTAAAAAATTGTTCATTTCCCTCTATTCTTCATTATTATGTATTTTTAATCCTGATTTATGTAAAATTTTGCTACCATCTTTTTCCCTCAACGACATGAACATTTTCCACATTGTTACACATTCTGCACAAATAATGTTTATCAGCTGGATAATATTCCACTGCACATACACACTATAATTTACTCATATAATTAATTTCCTTAATGGTAGGCATTTAAGTTTTCTCTCCCTCCTATTATTAATACTAATGCAGTGAACATCTTTTGTGAATGGAGATTTTTCTCTTATTAAGATTATTTCCTTAGAATAGATTTTCAGAAGCTACTACGTAAAATATAACTTTAAGGCTCTTTTTAAAATAAATATTTTCATCCAGTACTTGATAGTATCCATTAAAAAATCTTTAGTAATTTTATAGGTTAAAAAAAAATAATGTAATTTAAATTTGTATTGCTTTAGTTATTAGCCAGGCTAAGAAATTTTTTACAGTTAAATAGTTTCTTCTTAGAGTCTTATTGACATTTTAGAAAAATTTATCATTCTTATCTACTCATTAAAAGAATCACAAAGCTCTTTGTAACACTGAATTTGCCTAATTTCTTGAAAGTAACAAACTGTATTCATTTAAAAATATTTCAGAATGAAGACTTTCCACTAATTCAGAGGGGTCTTACGTGGAACTACCTCAAATCAGTGAAAGTTATATATAAATAACTAAATGCTCTGAACAGATTGATAAAATTTTAGAGCAGCCATCTAATTTTATGGGTTTTTTTTCAGTGCTAGGAATGTTAAATGACAGCTGTCTTTCAGTAGCCCCTTCCCAAGAAATATATCTCTGTTTTATATCTACCAAAACTTGGATATTGGGTGGTTAGTATCACATTGCTTTTGACTTACTTATGGTGACTTTTCTAATATACAGATAACAGTATGGACCATACCAAAGTATTGAGGACACATGATACGAAAGAAAGTAGTTGTAATCAAAACATACAAAAAAAGACTACCACAATGACCTAACAAGAAAATGGAGATCAAACTGATAAAGGAAATACAAAAGGAGCCCTGGTAGTGGAAACAGTTAAGGGCTTGGCTGCTAACAAAAAGGTTGGTAGTTTGAACCCAAGCAGCCGCTCTGCAGGAGAAGGACCTGGCAATCTGCTCCCATAAAGATTACACCAAGAAAACCTGTGGGGCAGTTCTATTCTGTTACATTGAGTCGCTATGAGTCAGAATCGCCTCGATGGCGCCCACCAACAACAACAGAAACTATAGATATATATCCTTTTAGAACTATGTGTAACTGAGACAAACTCCCAAAAATGTAGTACTTACCATGAAGAATTGGGATTTCCAAAGGTGTTTATATTTAAAGTAGAAGGCACAGTTAAAACAAACAAACAAAATCATTCATCAGCAAAAAAATTCATCAGCACCAATCAGATTTTGAACAATCCAGAATCATCCAACTCTTCTCTGGCTCAGTCACAGTCTTTTAAAAATAAATAATATTTATTCCTTTTTTCCTTAATACAGAAAATTATGTAAGCTAAAAGGTGAGCAATTCAGAAGTGTGCACACACATACAAAATATTAGCATTATGCTGAATATGCTGTTTTGTATTTGCTTCTTATATCCTAAACACTACTCTGTATCATTAAGTAGTCTTTGGGAACATGCTCCTTTTAATCCCAGTGTGGCAGCTTGTGTAGACGGAAAATCAGGGGATAAGAGGCCTTAACAGCATTCTGACAAAAGATGAACTAAACTTCACCTCTAACTGGCTGGCCCTTTTTGTCCTGGCATAGGCGACTTGGGCCATACCTTCCTCCCAGCCCTCACTTCCCGAAGCCTAGCCACTGTACTCCTTGGGTGATGGCTATAGAGAGGTCTGCCTGGGGGCAAAAGAACTACAAGTATAGCAGGGGCCAATTCCGTGCCTTTCTACAAGTATAAAAGTAAAAAGGACAAACCACATTGCTATCTTTTACACAAACCCAGGATAGGTCTATATAACCCAACATCAATAATTGTGGTAACACCATACCACTATTACTTCTCCTGCAACCTGTAATCATGGCATCTGATGAAAGTCAAGTAACCTGGAAATTCACATATAGTTGAGCAAATAAAGTTCACATCAACTTTAGGCACTTAAAATGTTAAGTCCAGTTTGCTAAAAAGGTAGAGTGTACTGGAGTTTTGTTTTGAAGCACAGATTTATAGGAAATAAAGAGTTCTTATTTTGTAGAATACAAGTGTTAGAAATGAACAATCGCTACAATAGACCCCAGGCTTCCTGCAGCCAGGAAGGTTAGATGAGCCCCTGAAACTACTGCCTTGAGATAATCTTTAAGCCTTAAACCAAAAATATCTCCTGAAGTCTTCTTAAAACCAAACAATAGTTTAGTTTAACTACCTGCAGTAAAAAATGTCTGCCTTGAGCATTATGCTCTGAAAGATTAGATAGGCACCTTAGGGGACAGTGAATTTATGCTAATGAGGGAGGAACAACTCAGTAGAGGAGGGTGAGAATGGTAGCACAACTTGAAGAATTTAATCAGTGTCACTAAATGGTATATGTAAAAACTGTTGAATTGGTATATGTTTTGTTGTGTATATTCTCGACAACAACAAAATAAATAAAATTTTAAAAAATTGCTACAAACAAAAATGAACAACAATGACAAAAAAACACCTTGAGGTGAAGTGAAAGGCAGATCAGACAAGGAATCAGCAAATTGGGCTTTAAGGGGTAATTTTATTTTAATTAGTCAACTGTCTGTGGTACTTAATCCCTGTGGGCTTTGGCTTCCATATCTGAATTAAAAAGAAAAAAGAGGAACTGTATTTAGATGACCCTTATAATTCTCAGTGCTAATGATTCTAAATATATACTTTGATTATGTAAGGGGCAAGTTTAAAAATCCATTTACCAACAATGTACTCAACATGTAAAATATTTTAGGTAATCTTATTTTGCGTTAGAGCAGAGTTCTGTTATTTGTTGGCCCCTAACTTGTGGTAACCCCACGCACAATGGAACAAAATGCTGCCCTGTCCTGTGCCATCCCCAAGATCTGCTGCAGAGCAAACAAACCATTGCAGGATTTCATTGGCTGATTTTCAGAAGTAGATCACCAGGCCTTTCTTCCTCGTCTTATTTTGGAAGCACCACTAAAAAAAAAAACATGTTCAGCATCATAGCAACACGAAGCCTCCAATGACAGACAGTGGTAGCTGTACATGCGGTGTACTGGCTGGGAACTGAACTTGGGTCTTCAGCATGGAAGGCAAGAATTCTGCCACTGAACCACCAATGCTCCCAGATTTATCAATACAATTACTCTGTTTCCTTTTCTCCTCATGCATTTTTTTTTTTTTTTTTTTTTGGTAAACTGCAGTCAGAATTTAAAGACAATGTTGTTGTTGTTGTTGATAGGTGCCATTGGGTCTGTTCTGACTCATAGCGACCCTATGAACAACAGAATGAAAACAGTGCCGGGTCCTGCACCATCCTCACAATTGTTGCTATGTTTGAGTCCATTAAAGACAATATTGCTTATTTAAGTAAATGACTGGATAATATCAACTCTTCTGTGATGTGTTAATGAGTCCACACACATCTAAGCAGAATTCTAAAGTGCAGGTACTGTCAGTGAAATTGTGAATCATGAACCCATCTAGCAGCTCCTTGGAAGAAAGACCTGGTGACCTGCTCCCGTAGAGATCACAGTCTAGGAAACCTTATGGGGCAGTTCTACTCTGTCACATGGGGTTGTTGTGAGTTGAAAATCGTGTCGACAGCACCCAACAGGAACAACTCTGGTTCACACATTTAAGCTTTTTGACCTTTCCCACCACAGGCTTTTTACCTTTATAATATGTTGGAGAGTTTCAGTGCTATTCTAAAATGACTTGTTCTAAAAAATAACAAAATTTTAATCGGCTCACAGAGAAAACCAGAACGATATTTTCATTTGTCTCCTTTAGATTTCCAACTGGTTAGATTTTTTGTCTAGCTGAAGGATGCTGGTGATATTTTCCAGTATTCAATCACATGCTTTCCTTAATCACAATAAAATTATTTCACTGCTAATATTCTTTCACAGATATCTGATGATAGCAATAAGTGTTTACTGACAGAATTTGTAATAATAATAATTAAAACAACTAACATTTATTAAGCACTTACTATATTTAGAGCACCGTGGCAATCTCTTCAACATGCATTCTCTCATTTAATCCTTATAATAACCCCATGGGGCAGGTATTATTTTTTTATCCCCATTTTAGAGATTAAAAAGCTGAGTCTCAGAGAAGTTAAGTAACTTGCTTAAGTTACAAACTCAGGCTAGACTGCTTCTCTATTGAAAACTGTTTGAAATACATCAAAGCTTATTGGGCTTTATAAATTTGATGGTACGATGGCTCATTACACTGCTCTATGCCCCTTAAGGAAAAAATTATTGGGATATATTCTATTTAGAGATTTGCCCTAGGAAAAGGTTGTCACACCTCTTGAATGATATTTCCGTTATTACAAAATGAAAGCTTTGTATTTAGCTGTGTTTGTCTTTTTGCCTTTGCTTCCCAGGAGTCCAGGCTTTTCTTCTCAACTGTAGCAACGGCTCAGATTTTGTGGGTAAACAACATGGCTCTTCTTATTTCACTCTAAAAGACCTTAATATTGTATATAAACCTTTTATATAAGCTACTCCAAGTTTTCTTTAGACAAAACAAAACAAGTTTTAAGTAATAAAGACAATGTTTTAGCATAATAGAATTATATATATATATATTTTTTGGCTAGTTAAACTCATTGTGATGAGGTAGTAAAATAATAAGTACCAATTAATTCTGCCTTTTTATTACGTGCTTTAACATATCTCATTTAACACTCACTACAGGGTTGCTATGAGTCAGAATCGACTCAAAGGCAACGGGTTTGGTTTATAATGCTGTGTGTGATGAAGTGGTTAAGAGCTACAGCTGCTAACCAAAAGGTTGGCAGTTTGAATCCACCAGCTGCTCCTTGGAAACCGTATGAGGCAGTTATACTCTATCCTATAGGGTCACTATGAGTTGGAATCAACTTGATGTCAACAAGTTTGGCTTTTTGGTTTTATCACCCTGTGAGATAAATAAGACAGGTATTACTTGTATCTGCATCTAGCAGATAACAAAACTAGTGATTAGAGAGAATAAATAACTTATCCAAGGCCATCCAGTGAGTTAAGTGGCAAACACTGATTTGAAGTCAGTTCTTTAGACTCTATTATACCATGCTTCTAATATTTAATGGGGTAAGTTTAAGTATTTGTAAAAAGAAATGTTAAACTCCTAAATTCAATGACAGTGATTTCTTATACTGCTCATAAAAATAGAATGCATTATAATTACTTTTTTCCCCATTAACTTCAACTAGACATTCAAAATGGTCCAATGTGACAAAGCAGTTTTAATACATCTATGTTATGGCATTTCAAATAAAATACATATTGCCCAAATGTTGATGAAACCCTTAAAGACACCCAATATTATGATAACTTGCACTATTGCGAACATTTGTTGTTTGTGCTTTCTTTATTCATCCTTCACACCTTCAGGGAAGTCACCACCCTTTCATCTTTCACTCCCCAGCAATGCAGTTTGAATGGGGTTAATTGCACCTCCAAAACGTATGAACCTACCCAGTGGCTCTGCAGAATAAAGACCTGGCGATCTGCTTCCGTAAAGATTAGTCAAGAAAACCCTATGGAGCAGCTGTACTCTGTCACATGGGGTTACTATGAGTCAGAATCAATTCATTAACACTCAACAACAATAACAACAATTGCACTTCCAGCTCCTGGAGTGAGAGCCTTGACTGGCCTAAGCCAGTCAACACATTAATTCCCTTGGACCATCTCAGGGAAGTACACAAAACCACAAGCAATCATGGAACTTTAATTGGGTTTTCCAGGAGCAAGCTCTTTTCTCTTCTTTATACTTGGTAGTATGAGGAGTGAGGTGCTGGGGCACCTGCAGCCATTGCTAGCTCCAAGGAGGTGAGCCTGAGAATAGTTGACACATCGAAGAGAGTCAGGTGATGGCTACTGGTGATGCTATTTGAGTCCCGAATCAAGCCTTGCTTAAAAGGCAAATCTACCTTGACCACTGAATTAAGGAAGCCAATAAATGCTCTCTTTTGTTTAAGCCAGCGTGAGTTATTTACAACACAGTCCTAAAGAAAGTACCCAATAAGCCAATTAGGATCCTTAGGCATATGTCACATTATCACGTGGTGTACAGTAACGGTAAAATTCAGAATGGTAGACTTAGGTCTGTTGTTTGAGTAATATAAATTGAAGACCAATTCATAACGAAGGGAGATGGTGTAGCACAGCAAGGGTGAGGTAGGAGAACTAAGAAAAGTGATAAAGCCTGGGAAATAGGGAAAAGAGCTAACTGCGGGTATATACAAGGATCAGGGTTGAGGGCTCAGTTGAGATGGGAATGCATAACTTTATAATGAAGCTAATTAGCATAGTTGTCTCATTTAGAACATTTGGAAGCAACCCCCCGCCCCACACAGAGCAATTGTATAGATGAGTGGAACCTAAACATCAGTATTTTTTAAAGCACCCTAAGTCAAAACCAAACCCGTTCTTGTTGAGTCCGACTCACAGTGACCCTATAGGACAGAGCAGAACTGTCCCATAGGGTTCCCAAGGAGCGGCTTGTGGATTCGAACTGCCGACCTTTCAGTTAGCAGCTGTAGCTCTTAACCACTGCACCACCAGGGCTCCTAAAGCACCCTAGCTGATTCTAATGTGCCATTAAGTTTGAGAACCACTGGTATTACTCCATTATGAGGAGCTTGTATATTATTCATATTGCTACACAAGAAAGCAAAGACTGCTTTTTAATTATTCTCCTCAATTTTACAGACGTGTAGCATAACTGGGAACAGAAATGATACATTTTAAATACGAAATATGGAAATCCTGTGGAAACACTGTTGTCCACAAAAGCTTTTCAATTCCCCATGTGCATGGAGCACAAAAGATACTTCAGAGATACATGTTCAAATGCACCTAAACCCAAACCAAATCTATTGCCATCAAGTTGATTCTGACTCATAGTGACCCTATAGGACAGAGCAGAGCTTCCCCATAGGGTTTCCAAGGATGTAATTTTTATGGAAGCAGACTGCCACATCTTTCTCCCACGGGCTGGTGGGTTTGAGCCGCTGACCTTTTGGTGAGCAGCCAAGTGCTTAACCACAGTGCCAGCAGAGGCTCCTTTCAAGGTAACATCCAAAAGGAAATGCCCTGTAATCTGTTGTATATATACTTGCATGCATGGGAGCAGCCTTGCACTATTAAGAAATAGACACTTTTCCATATATATTTACCAAAATAAAAAACAAACAAAAACCAGAATACTATTGTGAATGGGCAACAGAGACATCAAAGAGACAGACAAATGAGAAGGCTAGGGGGAGAAGCCAGAGAGGCGAGAAGAAACATGGGTAGAGATCAGTACACTAACACACATGTATTCAGTTATCAAATGTTACTAACCTGCTACCCTAATATTATGAAATATATATTCTTAGATAAATGGTTTGCAATCCTTGAGGGAAGTTGTAAATAAATGCCTAGTACATATTCAAAATTTATCATTATGAATACTTAATTTGAAAAAGATTTTTCATCCATCAATTAAAACCATTTGTCTTTATTTTAAAAATGAGTATATTTGCATGTTGCAACTTAAGTGACAATGGGTGAGTGTTTAAACCTATCAGCACAAACAGGGAATGCTGAATCTAATCAGACCTAGAGAGAGCATGGACTGGCTTGAAGCGTTAGTAGCTACTGACCTTCTGGGGCACTAATTTAGTGACAGCTCTGCAGCAATTTGAATCTGTTCTCAGCCTTACTGCAAACTGTGACAGTATTTCAATAGAAGATATTAGGTCCACCTCATTTTTTCAGGATAAACTTTTAGGTTTGACCTTATCTTCTTCAATAAGTGAAAGTGAGGGACTGTGAAGTCAGACAAACACATCAGCAAATGGGTCGGTGATAAAAACAAACTTTTCCAACATGTGGAAGTAACTTTCACTCACATGGGGGTGTTCACACAAGAGCAAGAGTGCTTCAGTTCCTTTCAAGGAGGCGGGAGAGCAGGGACAAAGTGCTGTATTGTAACCCGTATGTTGCGTTTTCGAGAAGATGGGCTCAAGCACTATCAACTAGATTTAAGGTAACACTATCCTTATTTCATCTTAGTGTACTTGAAGCTACTCAAAGAGTTTCAAGGCCGTTTATAAGGTCGGAAAAATAATATTAGCAAGAAAATGGGCTATTTGTGAAGAATTAGGTCATCCCAGCTAATTGTGATAGTCAGAGTTTGTATTTTAGCTGAACCATGCAAATCTATCTCTGTCTAGCTATGTATCTATCCACCTAACTCCCTATCTATACACACATACTCACACATATACATACAAACATTTATAAAAGCACATACTCAAAGTCCATATTTGATATTTCCTCTTTGTAAAGTAACTAAATCATTATTACATTTTAAATTCTCAAAGATTCAAAACAGACCTAGGCAGCACGGAAATTTTCAACCACCACCACCAAAATAAATAAAGTCTATAGAATCCAGCAGGCTAATGTGAGAAAATGCAAAACGGAGAGCATATAGGCTATATAGACTCTACGGCACAATGAAGATTTTCTGGAGGTCCGCATCTTTATAGATAAGAAGAAGAGAAAAACTTTTCACGTCGGCTTAATTTTAGTTAAAAAAAAAAAAAAAACAACCTGTGGTACTTCAAAATGAAAAGATTTATTCCTTTAGTCTTTCTGAGTGGATATATGACATAACAATAGCTCAAAACTAGATCAGTTACAAAAACAGTACACTAATTTAAAAACATGCAAACTCCAAAATGTAGGACTTATGCAAATCTTATAAAATTCTTATTACGATCCTGTGGAGATAATGCATAACATAATTACTTGGAAAAAGTTTTATACCAACAATATTCTGAAGAACACTCTAGTTAAAGTTTTTGGTTTTATACAGAAGAGTCTTCACTTGTTTAAATTGAGCTCCATAGGGCTTAATTTTAAAACTCAACCATGTGGTTGGTGGAAAACTCTAGAAGTTTTGGTATGTATGGGGATGGGAGGGGAAAGAGATTTAAAAACCACAGAAGCCTGAAAGGCACAACCACTGCATCTGCTACTCAGGAAAAAAAAAAAAAAGATTTCTACACATACTTCTGCTGAAGCTTTGGAGGAGGGAGCAGATTAATTCCTCCAATTAACAAATATTTAAGGAGCACCTCTCATGTGTCAAGCACTGTTTTAAGTGTTGAGGAAACAGCACTGAACAAAACAGACAAAACCCCCACTTACATTCTAATGACTCTAATTTTATAACAGCTACAATGTACTATATGCTGAGTAACAGTGGTAGAGGTGGTGAAGCTGAAATCCTTGTAACTATAATTTTACTATAAGAATAATAATAGTCCTGTATTGAACACTTACTATGACGATATTTTAGATGTTTCCATTTCATCCTTAACCCTATAAGGTAGGTACTATCAAGTTGCATTGTTTCTTAGATGCACATTTCTCCTCCATATTTTAGCATCTCTAAATTTGAGATGGAGCCCTGGTGGCGCAGTCGTTAAGAGCCCGGCTGCTAACCAAAAGGTCAGCAGTTTGAATCCACCAGCAGCTCCTTGGAAACCTTATGGGGCAGTTCTACCTTGTCCTATAGGGTCTCTGTGAGTCAGAATCGACTCGATGGCAATGGGTTAAATTTGACATGCATCTTCTAGTCGTCAGTGTCTCGCCATTATAATTAGCAGGTTTTTTTTTTCCTCCTTCTTAGCCTTATATAAATTAATGATTTTTACAAAGGAGTAAACTGAGGTTGAATATGCACAAAATAACTAGAAGTATACATACAAAACTCGAAGCAGTGGCTGCCTCTGGAGAGGTAAATGGGTAGTAAGGGGAGAGAGCTGGGGGACAGGGTTAGGAAAAAGACTCTTTGAATATGATGCTAAGTGCATATACTACTTATTGTATAATTAAAAGCCAAAACTAAACTTAGTACATTCTTCCATAGTTGTGGTCATTATTACTGCAACACTGCAACTATGTAGTAACTCAGAAAGAACACCAAATTGGGAATTAAGACTAGGTTTTAGCCTTGTATTTGCTGTGGGATGATAAGTAAAAACCAAAAAACCAAACCCATTGCCGCTGAGTCAATTCCAACTCATAGCAACCCTAATGGACACAGTAGAACAACCCCATAGAGTTTCCAAGGAGTGGCTGGTGGATTTGAACTGCCGACCTTTTGGTTAGCAGCTGAACGCTTAACCAATGTGCCTATAGTTAAGGCACAAATATCCACAGAAGAATAAAATACACTTCATATATACAATACATTAAATTCTAGCCTATAATTCAGGCTCTTCTCCAGGAGGGTGCAAGTGAGGAGACAAGTAAGATATGATCCCAATCCTAAAGGCATTTGCAGTGTGTTGGGGAGGAATAGCTATGCCAATAAATAAATATATAACAGAGCTAAATAATTACAATGCAATGTTTGTTGCCATATCTACCTCCCTACCCCCCACCACTGAATTGTAACCATCTTATCCCAGTTACTGTGCCTGTCCCCTAGCACAAAATTCACAATTGTTGAATGGACTGAATTCTAAGAGCATGACAAGCCATGATAGTGGTAGCATGAGGAGGGAACAATTCTTTGTGTGCATCAGGAAAGACGCAAAAATAAAAAAATAAAACTGAGTGTTGAAGGATAAGAATTCAACAGGACAAGAGAGCCTTTTTCAAACCTGTACAATATGGGTGGATAGGGACCTTAGTGGGGGTTACATAAGCTCAAAGGTCCTTTTCCAGGAGTTCCTGAGTGGTGCAACTAATTAATGTGCTCAGCTACTAACCAAAAGGTTGGAGGTTCCAGCCTACCTAGAGGTCCCTTGGAAGAAAGATCTGGTGATCGACTTCTGAAAAATCAGTTATTAAAAACCCTGTGGAGTGCAGGTCTACTTTGATACACATGGGATACCATGAGTCAGAATTGATTCGATGGCAACTGGTTTTTTAAGGTTCTTCCCACTTCTATAGTTTAAGACACTAAGCGGGAAAGGGATAACCCAGTGTTGAGTTTTCATATTACTGTCTGTAATGGAAGAGAAAGGAGTCCTGGCGGTGCCACGGTTAAGTGCTCAGCTGCTAATCGAGAGGTTGGCTGTTTAAACCCATTAGCAGCTCCATGGGAGAAAGACTTGGCGATCTGATACCGGAGAGATTATAACCTAGAAAACTCTATGGGTAGTTCTACTCTGTCACATGGGGTCACTATGAGTATGATTTGACTTGACGGCACCAATTAACAATGACAATGGAGGAGAAATAAGTACCAGCAATCTCCATGTTAAAGATCCCAAGAATTAAACTCCCAAATGGGAATGGAGGGTATATGCAAGAAAATCTAAGAAACTGTGAGGGGAAATGAGAATGCAGGTGGACTGTTAAGAAAATATGAGTACAAAGGATGGATGGGGAAGATAGTTAGCCTGAATGGAGAGAGAAATTAGCTGAAAAATAACAGAAAGTAAGCCAGGGAAATGGTACCTATTAACAGGAAAAAAATTATGAAAGCAAATCATAAAAACATTAACTAGATCAAACTAGAACTTTATTTCAAATTAAATTAGAAAAATGAAGTATTGATAAGTAAAAAAAAAAATTAATACACACAAACAAGCAGTTTTAAAACTCTACCTTCTCAGAAGACCAAAAACCTGAATTAGAGATTTGTTTTTTATGTATACTAATTGGATTATTATTATCCTTGACAGTAATTAAAATAGAATATTTCCTTTCTTACCCATGTGTCTACCATAGAATGATAAAGTGAAATTCAAAAGAAACTATATCCTTAAAATTATTCTATTTTGACTTCCGGGCAACATGGCGCTATACACAGAAGCACCACACCATTCCTCTACAGCAAAGACCCAAAAAACTAAGTCAAATAGAAACAAAAGTCAATCCCGGAACCCTAAGCATCAAATGATGAGATAAAGAACTCAGCCAAGCATCGAATGGAATAAGAAACTGACAGAGAACACAGAGCAAGAAGAGATGCATGCGGAGGTCCCCTATCAGCTAACACAGCAAGGATTCGCCATATTGGACTTCTGTCAGAGATCGGCCAACAGGGAATACAGGAAAGCAGCTTCATGGAGCTCCCAGCAGGGGACAGAACAACTGGTAACCAGAACTATACACTTTCCCACCCCCCGCCCTACTTCACCCCCACTCAGCCTCCTCTACTTCCTGTGGCCACGGTCTCTTGGCCAGGAGGCACAAGCTTCAGCCCTGTGCCACTTGGATTCCACACAACCATGCCACTTGGATTCCACACAACCACACTGGCCAGCTCCCTGAGTGCCCTTTGTTGCGGGTATTGCTTTTTTCCGCTTCTTTTCATTTCTTCCATACCTCTCACCACCTCCCGCTCCTTTCTCTCAAATACCTGGCTCTGTGTGCCATCTTTGCTTCTTCTTGAAAGGCTGTGAAATGCCACTCAGCTATGGAACTGCTTCCTGGCCCATGCCACCATGCTGGCAGGATCCCTGGGGCTTTTTAGTTTGTTATTTTTATTTGTTTTGTTTTGTTTGTTTTCTTTTTCTTTTCCTGGCTTGGGAGCCCCTTCTAGCTGGGCTGTACTGGGCAGCTTGGGAGTTACTTCCTCAGTTTGCCAGGCACGTGGTGAGATCCCTGGGGGAACTTCTTTCTTTTAGTTTTCTTTGCTTTTCTCTCTTTTCCCCTTTTTGTCTTTCTTCATTTCTCACTTTCTCATCTCTCTATACTTACCATCTCTTCTTGTCTCCTGAATACCTGGCACTGTGTGACACCTTTACCCCGTCTAGCCAGTCTGTACTTCGTAGTCTAGGAGCCACTTCCTCAGTCTTCACAGCTGCACTGGTGAGTTTCCTGGTGGCTTTTCTTTTTTTTTTTCCTAATTTTTATTTATTATTTTTTTCTTTTTGTTTTTCTCCATTTCTCAATCTCTCATCTCTCCACTCCAACAACAAGCTCCCTTAGCACTCTTTTTTGTTTATTTGTTTTCAGCTCCTGTTTCTCTCTTCTCTCTCTCCTCTTTCCCACACCCATCTTAGCTCCACACATCACAACCTCTCCCCTACTTCCTGCCTACCTGCACCATGTGCTGAATATCACACCCTCGAGCAGCACAGGCACGGCCTACAGGAACCTGCCCTGCACTGATTCCCAGCCCACCTTGTTGGCCCTAGTACATGCCACAAACAACCAATCCTAGACCCTCCCCTTCAGCTGGACCTGCTGCATCATAGCTGAGTGACTGACCCTGCCCATTGGACAAGGAAGTGAAAAGTATCACGCCCACTGACAAGCAAACAACAAAGAATGCACAGCCCACCTGCTCAGATATAACCAAATAAAAAAGCAGAACGAAACAAACAAATTTACAATCAAAAAATGAGGAAAATAACTACTGAATGTCATGAAGACAGCAGATAATATCAAAACATATAAAAAAACAGGACAGGATGGTTCCAGTAGTCATCCAAAATAAAACACTAGATGACTTTCCAGTAGAACAAAAGGCACTAGAACTACCTGATAGGGAATTCCAAGCTCTAATATTCAGAGCCACCAAGAGCTGAAGCAAAAAGCAGATACAAATGAGGAAAAAATAGACAAGTTCATGGGAAAGGCAGACAAATTCATGGAAAAACACACAAAAATAGAAGAATTCAGGAAAATAATACAGGAACAAAATGCCAAAATAAATTCACAACTAGAAATCATACAAAAACAACAATTAGAAATCCAAAAGATAAACAAGAAGATTTCAGAAACAGACAGTGTCATAGAAGGGTTGAGGAGCAGGTTTGAAACGATGGAAGACAGGATCAGTAAAATTGAAGACAAACAGTTGGATACAACTTTGTTTGAGGAAAACTCAGAAAAAAGAACAAACAAAAATGAAGAAACCCTGAGAATTATGTGGGATACAATCAAAAACAAAAATCTGCAAGTGATCGGAGTTCCAGAACAGGAGGAGAAAACAGAAAACACAGAGATGATCATAAAAGAACTGCTGACAGAAAACTTCCCCAACATCATGAAAGATGAAAAGCTGACCATCCAAGAAGCTCAACAAACCCCATATAGGATAGACCCCCCAAAAGAAAATCACCAAGGCATATCATAATCACACTTGCTAAAACCAAAGACAAAGAATCCTGACAGCAGTTCGAGAAAAATGAAAAGTCACATACAGAGGAGAAACAATAAGACTAAGCTCGGATTCTTCAGCAGAAAACAGGCAGGCAGGAAGGCAATGGGACGACATATATAAAACCTTGAAAGAAAAAAATTGCCAGCAAGAATAATATATCCTGCAAAACTCTCCTTCAAATATGATTGTGAAAATAGGACATTTCCAGACAAACAGAAATTAAGGGACTATGTAAAAACCAAACCAAACTTACAAGAATTATTAATGGGAGTCCATCGATCTGAGGACAAACAACGTCAGACCACAGGCTGAATCTAGGATGCAGGATTGTACCAGCCAGTTACCAATCAAGGAAATGAACTCTCAAGCCAAAACCAAAAGAATTACAACAGGGAAGCAGAGAGGTTAATCTGTAAATGACAACAACATTAGAACAATAAAAGAGGGAATAAACAGTGTAGGTATATAACTTTCTAATGGAGAGGAAGGCAAGGCGATACCAAGTAATAATACACTGGTTCAAACCTAGGAAGATAGGGGTAAATTTTAAGCTAACCACAAAGAAAGTTAACAAACCTACTCATCAAAATGAAGAAAAAACTAATTTGTCAGTAAAAAACAAAATCTACAAAAAAAAAAGGAAAAAAAACTACAAATAAAAGGAATTCAGTGCAGGAGAGTAAAAGGAATAAAGAAAACATAAGCACCACAAAAAAAAAGCACTACAAAATGACAGCAATAAACTCACACCTATCAATAATTACAGTGAATGCAAATGGCCTAAATGCACCGAGAAACAGACGGAGAGTAACAGAATGGATAAAAAAACAGGATCCATCAATATGCTGTCTACAAGACACCAACCTTAGAAACAAAGACGTAAATTTATCAAAAACCAAAGGCTGGAATAAAATATATCAAGCAAACAGCTACCAAAAAAGAGCAGGAGTGGCAATACTAACCTCAGAAAAAATAAACTTTAAAACAAAATCTACCATAAAAGAAAAAGGAAACTATATAGTGATTAAAGGGATGATCCATCATGAAGACATAACCATAATAAACATCTACACACCAAATGACAGGGCTCCAAAAACATAAAACAAACTCTAACAGCACTGAAAAGTGAAACTGACAGTTCCACAATAATAGTAGGCGACTTCAACACATCACTCTTGGTAAAGGACAGAACATCCAGAAAGAAACTCAACAAAGACACAGAAGACCTAAAGGGCATAATCAAGCAACTCGACCTCATAGACATATATAGAACACTCCACCCAACAGCTGCAAGGTAAAGATTCTTTTCCAATGCACATGGAACATTCTCCAGACTAGACCACATCTTAGGCCATAGAGCAATCCTCAACAAGATCCAAAATGCTAAGATAATACAAAGTATCTTCTCTGACCACGAGGCCATCAAGGTACAAATTAACAACAGGAAGAGCAAGGAAAAAAATTCAATTACATGGAAACTGAATAACACCCTGCTTACAAACTACTGGGTAATAGAAGAAATCAGAGATGGAATTAAAAAATCCCTAGAATCAGACAAGAATGAAAACACATCATACAAAAATCTTTGGAACACACAACAGGCAGTGCTCAGAGGTCTATTTATAGCAATAGATGCACACATCAAAAAAGAATGGACAAAATAAAAACATTAGCTATACAACTTGAACAAATAGAAAGAGAACAGCAAAAAAGCCCATGGCCACCAGAAGAAAGGAAATAATAAAGATCAGAGCAGAAATAAATGAAATAGAGAATAGAAAAACAATAGCAAGAATCAACAAAACCAAAATTTGATGCTTTGAAAGGACCAACAAAATCGACATATCACTGGCCAAGCTGACAAAAAAAAAACAGAAGAGGACACAAATAACCCAAATAAGAAATGAAATGGGGGACATTACAACAGACCCAACTGAAATAAAAAGGATCATAACAGAATATTATGAAAAACTATACTCCAACAAATTTGAAAACTTTGGAAATGGATAAATTTCTAGAAACACACTACCTAACCAAACTAACACAAAGTGATGTAGAAAATCTGAACAGACCCATAACAAGAGAAGAGATTGAAAATGTAATAATAAAAAAAAATCCCAACAAAAAAAAGCCCTGGCCCAGATGGCTTCACTGGAGAATTCTACCAAACATCCACAGAAGAGTTTATACTAGTACTACTCAAACTATTTCAGAACATAGAAAAGGAAGGAATTCTTCCGAATTCATTTTATAAAGCCAACATAACCCTGATAACAAAACCAGGCAAAGACGCCACAAAAAAAGAAAATTATAGACCAATATCTCTCATGAATATAGATGCAAAATTTCTCAACAAAATTCTAGCCAATAGAGTTCAGCATCATATCAAAAAAATAATACACCACGACCAAGCAGGATTCATACCAGGTATGCAAGGATGATTCAATATTAGAAAATCAATCAACGTAATCCACCACATAAATAAAAGGAAAGAAAAGAATCACACGATCCTCTCAATTGACACCGAAAAGGCATTCGACAAAGTCCAACACCCATTCCTGATCAAAAATCTCAATCAAATAGGTATAGAAGGGAAATTTCTCAACATAATGAAGGGCATCTATGCAAAACCAACAGCCAGCATCATTCTTAATGGAGAGAGGCTGAACACATTCCCTTTGAGAACAGGAACAAGTCAAGGGTGCCCTTTATCTCCACTCCTATTTAACACTGTGCTGGAAGTCCTAGCTAGAGGAATAAGGTAAGAAAAAGAAATAAAGGATATCCAAATTGGTAATGAAGAAGTTAAACTGTCCCTGTTTGCGGATGATATCATACTATACATAGAAAACCCAAAAGACTCCATGAGAAAACTACTGGAACTAATAGAATGATTCAGCAGAGTAGCAGGATACAAGATAAACGTACAAAAATCAGTTGGATTCCTATACACCAATAAAGAGAAAGATGAAATCAGGAAAACAATACCATTTATAATAGCCCCTAAAAAAATAAAATACTTAGGAATAAATCTAACCAGGGACGTAAAAGACCTGTACAAAGAAAAGTACAAAACCCTACTGAAAGAAACCAAAAGAGATCTACATAAATGGAAAAACATACCATGCTCATGGATAGGTAGAGTCAACATTGTGAAAATGACAATTCTACCCAAAGCAATTTACAAATACAATGCAATCCCGATCCTATGAAAATGACAATTCTACCCAAAGCAATTTACAAATACAATGCAATCCTGATTCAAATACCAACAACATTCTTTAAAGAGATGGAAAAACTAATCGTTAACTGTATATGTAAAGGGAAGAGGCCTCGGATAAGTGAAGTACTAATGAAGACGAAGAATAAAGTAGGAGGACTCGCACTACCTGACCTCAGAACCTACTATAACAGCTACGGTAGTCAGAACAGCCTGGTACTGGTACAATGACAGATACACTGACCAATGGAACAGAGTTGAGAACCGAGATGTAAATCCATCCACCTATGGTCACCTGATTTTTTACAAGGGCCCAAAGTCCACCAAATGGGGAACAGTCTTTTTAACAAATGGTGCTGGCAAAACTGTTTGTCCATTTGCAAAAAAAATGAAACGGGATCCACACCTCACACTATATACAAAAACTAATTCAAAATGGATCAAAGACCTAAATATAAATCCCCAAATTATAAAGTTCATAGAAGAAAAAATAGGATCAATGCCAGAGGCCTTAATACATGGCATTAACAGGATACAAACCATAATAAACAATACACAAACTCCAGAAGATAAGCTAGAAAACTGGGATCTTCTAAAGATTAAACACTTATGCTCATCGAAAGACTTCACCAAAAGAGTACAAAGAGAACCTACAGCCTGGGAAAAAATTTTTGGAAATTACAGATCAGACAAAGGTCTAATCTCTAAAATCTACAGGGAAATGCAACATCTCTACAACAAAAAGACAAATAATCCAATTAAAAAATTGGCAAACAAAATGAAGACACTTCACCAAAGAAGACATTCAAGCAGCCAACAGACACATGAGGAAATGCTCGCGATCACTAGCCATTAGAGAAATGCAAATCAAAACCACAATGAGATACCATCTCACCCTGGCATTAGTGGCATGAATAAAAAAAAAAAAACTGGAAATAACAAATGTTGGAGAGGCTGTGGGGAGATCGGAACTCTTATACACTGCTGGTGGGAATGCAGAATGATACAACCACTTTGGAAAACGATATGGTGCTTCCTTAGAAAGCTAGAATGGAAATAGCATATGATCCAGCTATTCCACTCCCAAGAATATATCCTAGAGAAATAAGAGGCGTCACATGAATACAAATATGCACACCCATGTTCATGGCAGCATTGTTCACAATAGCAAAAAGATGGAAACAACCTAGACGCCCATCAACAGATGAATGGATAAACAAACTATGGTACATACACACAATGGAGTATTACTCATCCATAAAGAACAATGATGAATCTGCGAAGCATCTCATAACATGGATGAATCTGGAGGACATTATGCTGAGTGAAATAAGTCAATCACAAAAGGACAAATATTGTATGAGACTACTACTGTAAAAATTCATGAAAAGGTTTACACACACAAAAAAAAACAATTTTGGGTATAAGGGAAGGGAGGGGTGAGGGGGAATACTAAATAGACAATAGATAAGTGGTAACTTTGGCGAAGGGTAAGAGAGTACACAATTCTGGGGAAGCCAGCACAACTTGTACAAGGCAAGGTCATGGAAGCTTCATAGACACATGCAGACTCCCTGAGGGATTGAATTGCTGGGCAGAGGGCTATGGGGACATTGGTCTCAGGAAACATCTAGCTCAATTGGGATAACATGGTTTATAAAGAAAATGATCTACATTCTACCTAAGTGAGTAGCATCTGCATTCTTAAAAGCCTATGAGCAGCCATCAAAGATACTCCACTGGTCTCACCCCTTCGGGAGCAAGGGAGAATGAAGAAAACTAAAGATACAAGGGAAAGATTAGTCCAAAGGACTAATGGACCACAACTACCATGCCTCCACCAGACTGAGTCCAGTACAACTAGATGGTACCCGGCTACCACCACTGACTGCTCTGACTGGGATCACAAGAGAGGGTCCCGAACAGAGCTGGAAAAAAAAGTAGAAGAAAATTGTAACTCACAAAAAAGACCAGACTTACCGGCCTGACAGAGACTGGAGAAACTCTGAAAGTATGACCCCGGACACATTTTTAGCTCAGTAATGAAGTCACTCACGAGGTTCACCCTTCAGCCAAAGTTTAGACAGGCCAATAAAACAAAAGGAGACTAACGGGGCACAACAGCCCAGGACAAGGACTGGAATGGAGGAGGGGACAGGAAAGCTGGTAATAGGGAATCCAAGGTCGAGAAGGGAGACTGTTGACATGTTGTGGGGTTTTTAACCATTTTCATAAAACAATATGTGTACTAACTGTTTAATGAGAAACTATTTGTCCTTTAAACCTTTATCTAAAGTACAAAAAAAAAAAAATTACAATACTGAAGATAAAAAAAAAAAAAAACTTCTATTTTTAGTTGACTTGTGTGCACCTAAAATACTCCTGGAATTCTGAAAGGCACCCAATGGTAGAGTATTGAATAATGGAAAATATTAACAATATTTAGAAGAAGCTGGTTAACTTACTTTCTTCCCAGATGCTAAAACTCTATCATTTCCCAAGTTCCAGAGGACAGTGTTAATATACACATTAAAAAAGTACCATAAATGGTAATTATGATTATCTTCTTAATCTTGCACGAAAACTCTAAAGAAAATGAATTATTAGCTGCCTTCCTGCTATTTTCCCAACTTCATGTATCATGACCTCAGCTGATTCTCTCTTCAATTCTTCTCAGTGTTTTAGGCTTTCAGGGTCTGACTTAGTGTATTTCTCTGGCTTAGACATTGCCTGCTGTCTTGACTCTAAAGAATGCCAATCCTTTTGCTGGGACCACAGTGCTGCCAACCAGTTCCTTCCACTCTCCCATGATCGTGGCCTTGAGGAAGAGAATAAGTTTAACAAGTTCTACTAGAAACAGAGTGCATATCAGCCCTAATGACACCTTTAAATCATGTTTCCGTTGCCCCCAGGCTGATGCTAGATTCATCAGTTTGGGGAAGACTGGAGGTAAGGGTGGTGGTTTTTAGAATAAGCTTGATTGATTTTTGTTTGCTTTGTTGTTGTTGTTAGTTGCTTTTGAGTTGATTCCAAGTCATGGAGACCCCATGTGTGCCGAGTAGAACTGCTCCATAGGGTTTTCAAGGCTGTGGCCTTTCAGGAGCAGATTGCCAGGCCTTTCTTCCAAGGCACTGCTGGGGGAGTTCGCATCACCAAATGTTCAACTAGCAGTTGCAGACTGAACCACTAGCAGTTAAACACTTAACCATTTGCCTCAGTTTTTCTGCCTACTTCTGTCTTCTCTCTCTCCTTATTGCCTTTCATACCTCTGTTTTCTAATTTTCCTGTTTACCTACTCAGATTTGGGATTGGAAGAGAGAGGCAGGGTAAGAAGTCTCACTCTGGCCTTGAGCTTAAACTGTGCTTTGCCAGTCTACTTTTTATTAGTGTCTAAAACTGTGCATTTTTAAGATACTTGTGGCATAGAGGTTATGATCATAGACTCTGGAGCTAGACTGCTCTAAAACTAACTAGCTGTGTAATCTTGACCATTTAACCTCTCTATACCTCAGTTTCCTTTTCCACATCTGTGAAATGGGGAATAACAAGCACACTCACTTTATAGGGTTGTTAACCCAAAAAACCCACTGCTGTTAAGTTGATTCCAACTCATAGAGACTCTATAGGTCAGAGTAGAACTGCCCCATAGGGTTTCCAAGGCTGTAAATCCTTACAGAAGCAGACTGCCACATTTTTCTCCCGCAGAGTGACTGGTGGGTTTTGAACCACCAACCTTTTGATTAGCAGCTGAATGCTTAACCACTGAGCCACCAGGGCTCCTCTACAGGGTTGTTACAAAGATTAAATGAGTTATATGTATATGAAAAGCTCTGAGAATAGTGCTGGTTACCTGGTATGCTTTATTATAATAATGGTCATAATAACAAAGGACTATTCCAGATCCTACTCTACTTGTCAACCCTCAGGGTAACTGGCAGAGAAGAACTCTGGCATTTTGGGGGCCTTGGATATATATACCATTTAACATCACCCAAATCTCTACCATTAGCTTCCGTAGCACCAATCCCTGAAGTTAAAGTAACAAAATAACCCAAAATGTAAAATAATGTTTAATTTTCAAAACAGTGTTTTGTTAAAAAGAAAAGAGAAAAATATATAGGTACAATATCAAAGTTAGGCTCAAGAAAATATGATCTGCTACTGAACTTGAGAAGGAGCTCTGGTGGCACAATGGTTAAGTGCTCAGCTCTAAAGAAGAGTTGGAGGTTTGAATCCACCCAGCGGCTCCATGGAAGAAAGACCTAGAGATCTGCTTAGTAAAGATTACAGCCAAGAAAAATCTAAGGGGCAGTTCTGTCCTGTCAATAGAGGGTCGCTATGAGTTTGAATCAACTCAATAGCACACAACAACGCTCAACTTTGAATCACAAGCTGATGAGGGTTAAAAGTAAGAAAAATGCTTTAGAATTAGGTAGACATAGACCAGGAAGCAAGAAAGTGGCTAGAGAGAAACTCTGCCAAATCAGGAAACAGCTTAGCTATGTCTGTGTGCCTCAAAAACAATTATCTGGTCACCTTGAGAGAGAAGATATTTTAATAAATGAAAGCACAGATTTTACACCAAAAGAGCTCTTCAGCATGCCGTTTATTTTGGGGCTGAATTATTCATTTGGCTTTAGAGGGGAGTTAATGGGGCCAACGAAAGGGGTTTAATACTTACTGCAGTACTCACTACCCTGTGTTTCAAGACCAAAACCTAAGCATGGTTTTAGAATAAGAACATGTGTCAATATGAAAATAAGAAAACTCAATCATTTAGACATTTATGCAGTTGTTTCTGATATTTAGCAACATCCATGAAACTACTTTTTCAGTCTCTGCCAAAGACGGGGAATTAAGTTAAGTACACAAATGGCTTTGGACAATCTGCTGCAAAGAACTGTTTTAAGCACGGCATCAACATGCCAAATCAATAACTTGTTTCTTTATCTACATGTGCCATGAAAATCTGGCTAGCCATAGAATGCTGGATCCATTAAAAAATGAATTTGCTATTTTCAGACAGCACACAGTTCAAAGCTCAATGGAGCCAGCAGGCAGGAATCCAAATTCACATCTCCCTCTCTAGAAGAACAACTCAAAGCACTCTGTTGCTACATTATGTTACTCAAAGCACAGGGGATAATGAAGGCTGGACAATAACTGCGGCTGCCTCAGGACTGAGTCAAAGGACCATTATTCTTCAAACATAAAGAGCTGGGAGGAGTGACTTTTGTTATCTTAAATCACTAGACAAATTGGACTAATTATCTGAGAAATGTAAATCAATATCTGAAATGAAATTGCTCCTTTTGCTTAAGAGGTATGATATATATATTTTATGGAACTTGATATCACAGAGATTACTAGTCTCCTAGGGAAGAAAGGAAGGTGGTATAATCCAAGACTTCTGAAATAGAATTGTGCTGTATGTTTCTGCCCAAAGCTGCAAAAACTACTATTTTACATTTCTTCATTACACATTTCACTGTGCACTAGTAGGTGTGAATTCCTAGATGTGTTTATAGTAACAAAAGTTCTTAAGGTAGTCTTAGGAAATGGGGATTACTGAAACACACACTAATATTTTTTGTATTTTTTAAACTGTGTTTAAGTGAAAGTTTACAATTCAAGTTAGCCTCTCATACAAATATTTATACATACATTGTTATGTGATCCTAGTTGCTCTCCCTATACTGTGACAGTACACTCTTCCCTTCCACTCTGGATTTCCCATGTCCATTCAATCAGCTCCTGACCCTCTCTGCCGTCTCATCTCACCGCTGGACAGGAGCTGCCCATTTAGTCTCATGTAGCTACTTGAGCTAAGAAGCACTCTCTTCACGAGTATCATTTTATTTCCCACAGTCCAGTCTAATCTTTGTCTGAAGAGTTGGCTTCAGGAACGGTTTCAGTTCTGGGCTAACGGAGAGTCTGGGGGCCATGTCTTCCAGGGTCCCTCCAGCCTCAATCAAACCAGTAAGTTTGGTCTTTCTATTTTTTGTATTTTTAATACTGCAATTCAAAATGCATTGTGCTGATACTTACAATTATTATACTTAAATTATGCCTAGAGTAGTCTTTCTTTGGAGACCCTGGGTGGTGCAAACTGAAAGGTTGGAGGTTTGAGTCCACCCAGAGGAGCCTCAGAAGAAAGGCCTGGTGATCAACTTCTGAAAAATCAGCCATTGAAAACTCTATGGAGCATAGTTCTACTCTGATACAAACAGGGTCGTCATGAGTTGTAGTTGATTCAATGGCAACTGGAAAAAAAATCTTTAAGATAAAAATATAATAACTCTCAAAGACTTTAATATTTTTACAGTATCTAAGTATATAAATAAATAATGTGGCAGAAATATTGATTCTACTTTCCACAACCTTTATGCTTACATACATTTTTTATCCCTTACCCAACTACCAACACCACCCTATTTCTCTTTCATTCAACCATTCTCTATAGTAATACTTCATTTATCCAACCTTATTAAGAAAGAACTGTTCCTAAGAGAGTTATAAAGATAGATGTATTCTTAAAATACCAATACTTCTGAAAAACAAGTTATACACATCTCTACTATTTTTAAACAAAACACCTGCTTCTTGATGTAAATTAATCTCAATTATTTATCCTGGGACTACTAAAATGCATCAGAATATTTGGGTGTTCGGGTCTAAATTAAATGCTCTCAGACAGCTACACTTTAGAGCTCCTTTGTTAATGATTTAAAGTTTTTATGGCCTTGTTCTTGTTTTCATTTAGTGTGCTGTCACTTCTTGCTGGAGCTCTGACTTCTTGAAGCAATAATCACCTTTTTAACTGCTATTAGGAGTAACTACGGTTTGGGAAACCAGACAGCTACATTTGTTAGAACTGATTTAAAAAAAAGGGGTGGACTGTTTGTGGACAAGAGGCTGAAGTAAATGAGGTGAGGGAGAGAATTAAACAATAATTTTGACAGTTCTGTTGGCTAACTTGCAGGTTCTGAGCTGCGTTTTAGATAGCTGAGATTGCTGCATAAAAGACTCTGGTTGAGTGATGCACTAATATTCAGTTTCTTTCTACTCATATGCTACTTTATCAAGGGGATTCATATATAGGTGTTTTTTGTGATGTGAATCTGTTTACAGGTCATCTGATATATGTCTACATATGTGGAAAAAATTATTAAAATAACAATTGCTACCGAAGGAAAAAGAAAAACCCACTTCAACAATACAGGAGCTACATGGCAGTGCATCTTCTCACGTGTGTCCACCGATTTGTCTGTATATGTAGAAAAAAATTTAAAATAATAATAGTCACTAAAAGAAAATGAGAAGTTTACTTCTCAAAATACATGAACTATAATAGTGACAACCTGTTATAGATTCATATTTTTTTCCTTTTTTAATTGTATTGTGTTTTAGGTGAAAGTTTATAGCACAAATTAGTTTTTAATTCAAAAATTTTTTACACACATTGTTTTGTGACATTAACTGCAATCTCCACAATATGTCAGCACTCTCCTCCTTTCTGTTTCCACCCTGGGTTCTCAGTGTCCATTCATCCAGTTTTACTGTCTTTTCTGCCTTCTTGTCTTTGCTATTGGGCAGGTGTTGCCCATTTTGTCTCATATACTTGATTGAACTAAGAAACACGTTCCTCATATGTGTTATTGTTAGTTTTATAGGCCGGTCTAATCTTTGACTTGGACCAATAAGCAACATCATGATAAACAGAGAAAAGATTTAAGTTATCAAGGATTTCACTTTACTTGGATCCACAATCAATGCCCATAGAGGCAGCAGTCAAGAAATCAAGCGATGCATTGCATTGTGCAAATCTGCTGCAAAAGACTTCTTTAAAGTGTTAAAAAGCAAATATGTCACTTTAAGGACTAAGATGTGCCTGACCCAAGCCATGGTGTTTTCAATTGCTACATACACATGTGAAAGCCGGACAATGACTAAAGAAGACTGAAGAAGAATTGATGCCTTTGAATTATGGTGTTGGTGAAGAATAGTGATTATACCATGGACTGCCAGAAGAATGAACAAATCTGTCTTGGAAGAAGTAAGGCCAGAATGCTTCTTAGAAGCAAGGATGACAAGGCTTCGTCTCACGTACTTTGGACATATTATCAGGAGGGACCAGTCCCTGGAGAAAGACATCATTCTTGGTAAAGCACATGGTCATCGAAAAAGAGGAAGACCCTCAATGAGATGGACTGACACAGTGGCTGCAACAACGGGATCAAGCATAACAACGATTATGAGGATGGCGCAGGACCGGGTAGTGTTTCATTCTGTTGTACATAGGGTTGCTGTGTGTCAGAACTGACTTGATGGCACCTAACAACAACAACAATCTTTGACTGAAAGGTGAACTTCAGGAGTGGCTTCAGTTCTGAGTTAGCGGGGTATCTGGCGGCTATAGCCTTGAGGCTTCTTCCAGTCACCATCAGACCAGTAAGTCTGGTCTTTTTTTGTGAATTTGAATTTTGTTCTACATTTTTCTACCACTCTGCCTGGGATCCTCTATTGTGATCCCTGTCAGGACGGTAAAGGCTCACTTTTTTTTTTTTTTTCCCCCCCCACTTTCTAAGAAATCTTTTATTTGCTTAGGTTGGTGGTTCTTACAGTGTGGTTCCTGTACCAACAGTTTCAGCATTACACGAGAATTTGCTAGAAATGTAAATTCTCAGACCCCACCCCAGATCGACTACATCAGAAACTCTGATGAGAGGGCCCAGTATTCTGTGTTCTATGAACCTTATAGGTGATTCTGATGAATACTAAAGTCTGAGAACCACTAGTGTTAGTTATTGTTTTTTCTGTATATGAGAGCCCAACAATCAAAAAGAAAAAGACAGCTTCTAAAGACTCACTTTTTAATAGTATATATTAATTCATACCAATTAACTGTTTTTAGGAATTTATTCAACCTTGGCTGATGTTAAAAAGCCTCTATAGATCTAACCTGAATTTTCTAGTCTTTTTCTTCCAAACATTTTCCTATTTTATAATAGCTTTCAACAGTAGTAGATGATAAGCATCTGTTTAGCTAATAAGATTAGATGTCTGTCTGAAAACATAATCCTGACAAAATCTAACCAATAAATAAATAAAAGAAATAGATATCACTTATATGCATGGCAATATTTTCTTCAGGCCAAAGACACAACGCATGCTAACTTGCATGGCTTCATTAAAATTGCTGTAAGTATAAATGAAAAAAACCCAAACCCATTGCTGTCAAGTCAGTTATGATTTATAGTGACTCTATAGGTCAGAGTAGAATTCTATAGGGTTTCCAAGGCTGTAAACCTTTACAGAAGCAGACTGCCACATACTTGCCATGGAGTGGCAGGTGGTTTTGAACCACAGATCTTTTGGTGTGCAGCTGAGAGCTTTAACCACTGCACCACCAAAGCTCCTTGTCGTGAATATAACCTACCCTAACTTACCTGTGACTTAGCCAAAGAAAAAATTCAACTCTAGGTTAGCTTTCTGGGACCTAGAAAGCGTCTGGCATTGTAATCTTTCCTGGTAGTTAGAATGGTGTGTTTTCAGAAACTATAAGCTATGCTTATTATTTATTGATTAAAAAAACAGGAAAGAATCATATGAAGCATAAAATACAATCAGAGTACCTGCTGCTTCATATTCCCTTTTCCAATGCTCTCTTTTATTAGCACAGATATATAAGCTGGGTCACCCACAGTGGACGGGTTTCAGCACAGTATCCAGACTAAGACAGGCTAGGAAGCAAGGCCTGGTGATCTACTTCTGAAAATTAGCCAATGGATCACAACAGAATATTGTCTGATATAATGCTAGAAGATGAGCCCCCTAGATTGGAAGGCACTCAAAATACACAGTGGCCGCAACAATGGACTCTAGTGTACCAATGATCCTGAAGATGGGGCAGGACTGTGCAACATTTTGTCCTGTTGTACATGGGGGTGACTTGACAGCAACTAACAACATTTTCCTTAAGACTCATTTTGGATGCAAATTTCCCTCTAAGCTTTATTTGTGTTTTGCAATAGCACTTACGAGAAAACCAACTGACCATTTACAACCTAAACAATGGCTTCAGGGTATGATTAAGAAATGCACCTGGTCTCACTCAAAGAACAAGTTTGTTTAACCTGGTGACTTTCCTGTGTTTGGGGTCAGGCAGGAGCAATCTTGTTTGAGGGAGAAAAGGAGAGCAAAAAACTAATCTAACTGACTCACTGAGAACAAAATGGTTGTACTAACTTTTGTAATTACAACTGTTTTAACAGTTTCTAGAAGGCTAGGCTATCATTTAAGGGACCCACTATAATTTGCGATGAAATCCGCAGGAAATTATGCCAACTTTAGAATAGGAGTTGTATTTCTGCGTTTACTCAGCATAATGAACCCACTGAAATGCTGAGCATTGCTTCTTTGGTACAAACTTACATCAAGGGAAAAATTAACAATAGAAGGAATTTAGCTAGCAAGAAAAAGACTGCCACAACCTTATTCCCAGGAGCCAACCACAGCTTATTTTATTTTTCCATATTTTTTATTATGGAAAATTTCAATCATATAAAAAAATTTACATAATGGAATAGTGAAGCCCCACAAACCGGGGCTTCCCACCTGTTCTTCCCAATTCAGTCATGGCTGAGGAAGCGAAATTGGAAAAGACGCAAATTTTTAAAATTTGGGTGAACCAGAACGATAAACAGAACGGGAAAAATTACGTTTAGAAGCCCTGCTAGAAACCTAATCTCCCTCTTACAAAACAAAGGCAGCGTATATGTTGCATAGCAACCAAATTTCTTGCCCTTAGGATCTTGAGCAGTCAGAAGCAACGGTGCGCTACTCAAGATGGCTGCCGAATAGGCCCCTTTGAATGTGTGTCGCTCTCCACAGTTCTGCCAATAATTCAATCTATATCATCCAATATATATCACAGAGATACATATGATATATTTATAGAGAGAGAGAAAGAGAGACAGACAGACCCTGGGTGGTGCAAACGGTTAATGTGCTCAGCTAACAGAAAGGATGGAGGTTGGATTCCACCAGGTGCACTTCCGAAGAAAAGCCTGGTGATCTACTTCCAAAAAACCAGCGGTTGAAAACCCTATGGAGCACAGTCCTACTCTGACACACAGGGGGTTGCCATGAGTTGGAATCAACTCTATGGCAACTGGTTTTGTTTTGTTTTTTAATATACAGTCATGTATTGCTTAACACCCATGATACATTCTGTGCAATAGGATTTCATGTGATTTGGACATTGTACGAACAACCATATTTACACAGGCAGTCCCCAGCATCCCCCTGACCCTCATCCCACTCCACTGTTCCTCAGGCCTGAGGAGCAGGAGTAGCCCTGCCCTGTGGCCCCCACCACTGCCTGCATTCCAGACTGGATACAGGAGGCCAGTCTTGCCAGGTGTGTGTCTGTGGGCCAGGCGGAGGTTGAGCTACCAGATGAATTGGGACTTTGTGCACCTTCGGGCACACGGCAGGGGGCGGGGGTGGAGAGTGGGCGGTGCGGCTAGGTGGCCTCAGGGACCAGGTGAGGAAGGGGTGTGCGGGTGCTGGGAGTATAGCTGGCGGCGGTGGTGCGGCCGCTTCCTGATCTTGTGTGTGAAGCCGCTGCCGCGGCCTAAAGCTGGGAGCCTGCTAGTGCCGTGGCCGCTGGAGTCCCTACCAGAAACCACAGCAGGAGCGGGAGGAGCCATGGCAAGTGCTGCCCTGCATGGGGAATGAACGGCTGTTGGGCGAGGAAGTGAAGCCAGGAGGAGGAGAAGGGGGTGGGGATAGAGATGTGACCTGGAGACCCGCTGCTCATTCATTATGGGGGTTCGGGGTATTTAAAACCATTAGGGGAAAATAATAAAAGGAGAGCTGCTTTCCCTTTAAAAAAAAAAAAAAAAAACTTATGGGACGACGGATGTATATGCGGACGTTGCCTGAACAGACATTATGCTGTGCATAGCTGTATACAGAGATTGTTGTTAAATGCCATGGAGTTGATTTCGAGTCATAGCAAACCCATGTGACAGCAGAACTGCCCCATTGGGTTTTCTGGGCTATAATCTTTATGGGAGCAGATCACCAGGTTTTTCTCCCATGGAGCCACTGGGTGGGTTCAAACTGCCAACCTTTTGGTTAGCAGCCGAGCACTTAACTGTTGTGCCACCAGGGCTCCAAATATACATATGTGGTTGAAATTGGTTTAAACATCTCATTCTCAGTGAAATTTCTACATTCCTATAGATCACTCCAGAAATTTCACTGAGCATGAGATGTTCAACCAATTTCAACCACATTTTGTAGAATTTTACACTAGAACCTATCTGCCTAAAATACTAATTTGTTTGAATATAATTGGATAATTAAAAAATAATTTGAAATACAGCCCTATGTTATTTTATTTGTGTAAAACAAACGCAACTTTCTAAGACTGAGAAAATAATTCCCATTATCCAACCCCTCATGGTTCTAGTCTTTGTGGACACTGGAATCGGCAGGAGACAAGGTTGAAAGTGACGTGGTTAGACTTGGCTCGTTACAGCCTTGAAAAATGGGAGGACGCTACTAAGGGGCACAGAGCTGCCTAGAATGAAACTTCGCTGTTTTCCTTCACAACACACATACAGAATAAAAAAAGATGCCAACAGGCCAAATCTTTGGAAGTTCAAAAATCACTCATCAAGCAGTCCAGCTACTTACAATAATTTAGTACCAATCTTAAAGCCAACATCAAAAGAAACACCATCCAGCACTTATATTCAATTCCTCACTGCCTGATGACTAATTTGTAGAGGAATGAAGTCTTCACAAGGGAAGCCAAAATAATTTGAGGTGACTTTGATACAATGCCACAAAGGATATGAAGAGGAAGCCAGTAGAAGCTGCAAATGGCTAAGTTCCATTAAGAGTTCTAATAAAAGCATAATGGAATTTCCCTTAAGTGTGAATTAAAAAAATGTCAGAAGTGGGCAAAATTTAGACAAGTCAGGCAAAACCTTTGATTTGTCCTAGACTTTTTAGTGTAGTTGTTAAATGTTAACCTTATCCACTGTTGAATTTATGTTAATTAAAATGGCTTCATCTAAAAAAAGTGCAACACTGCCCTGGGAAATGGGGCCAATCTCATTTCTTCTGTTGTTGTTATCAGCCTGCACCTTATGTCTGCATTGTCAGACACTACAGGATCTCACAGCCTCTTTCAAACAAATTGCCATATTCTGCAAAGTGACTGACTTAACTTGAAGAATGTAAGTTGGAATGATATAATTTTTAGTATTGTATATCGCCAGGGTCACGTGAAGCATAAGCACCTCTCTTTACAGATTTTTGGCGCTTAAGGCAACTAGTCACTATTGAAACACTAGCAGCTATTCAAATTCTTGCAACTTCTATGAACAACTGGCACAATTTTTTTCCTCCTGAATCCAGACATCTCTGAGTTTTCAACTGAGGAAAGTTGCTTTCACAGTACTTATTTTGGCTACTTAAAAAATCCCTACCACATGTCTCCCTGTAAATTCATAGATAAAGATCTAAGTTTATATTAGCATTTCAACTGTGTAAATTTTTTGTTTGCTTCTGAAATCACCTCAAACTGACAGATTTACTGGAACCTTATAAGGCAGAGAAGTTTCGTACAAGTCTCAGAAATCTCTGAATATATTTTCCCATTAAGATGTGATGTTAAGGATTGTCTTAGTCATCTAGTGCTGCTATAACAGAAATACCACAAGTGGATGGCTTTAACAAAGAGAAATGTATTTTCTCACAGTCTAGTAGGCTACAAGTCCAAATTCATGGCATCATCTCCAGGGGACGGCTTTCTCTCTCTGTCAGCTCTGGAGGAAGGTCCTCACTGTCGTCAATCTCCCCTGGACTAGGAATTTCTCTGCTTGGGAACCTCTGGTCCAAAGGACACGCTCTGCTCCTGGCACTGCTTTCTTGGTGGTATGAGGTCCCCAACTCTCTGCTTTCTTCCCTTTCCTTTTATCTCTTATAAGATAAAAGTGGTGCAGGCCACACCCTAGGAAAACTCCCTTTACATTGGATCATGGATATGACCTTAGTAAGGGTGCTATATAATCCCACCCTAATCCTTTTCACATAAAATTACAATCACAAAATGGAGGACAACCACACAGTACTGGGAATCATGGCCCAGCCAAATTGATACACACATATTTTGGGGGACATAATTCAATCCATGACAAGGATTTTCTTAAAAATGATTATTTTAATTTCATTTTAAAAGAGTCCTTAATGTGTACAAATATATGGTGAAATACTTATAAATGAAAAGATGGCTAGGAATCTTCAAATATGGGAGGGGGTGGAGAGGGTGGGGTATACATGAAATAAGATTGGCCATGAATTTATAAAGCTGTGGGATGGGGACATGGGGTTCATTACATTATTTGGTGTTTTTTGTAGCAAAACTCTTGGCGATGCATATTTCAGATACAAGGTTATGCATTGATTTTTGTTAGGGTTTTTATTTAAAAAAATAACTTTCTATCAGGAGCAATGGAGAACCAAGAGTTGGCAGTCAATATTTCAATTACCTCTACCATTTTTAGAAGCCAAGTTCATCTACTACAGTGTTTGGAGAGAAAGAACAAAAACCAAACAAACAAACAAAAAAAACCACCCCAAAACATATCTTTTCACAATCTTTGAGATTTCTGTGATAATATGTAACTAAATTTTAATGTGAATGAAATAGAATTATCTTAGTTCTGAAATACAAATTTCCTAGTTTCTTTAAAAAGGTTAAAGGGTTGAAAATTTAAATAGTCAACAAAAATTGAAATATAATTGGCAAGTATACTGAAAATCACAGTATATTGGTAAAAATTATGCTACACATTCAGAAAGGCTTGTACTACCTGATACACTAATAATATGATTCTCTTACCTTGTGATCATATGGATTATAAGAATGAAATACCCGAGAAAGATCTTTCGTTCTTTGCTTTTTCTGTGAAGGAAAAAAAACAAACATTTGAGTTGACAGGTGGCAAAAATATATGTGGGTGTGCATTGAAAACTTATTGTTTATTTAGCGGTTTTTCTTTCTGAAAGCTGAGGGGCAACAGTGTCAATCTGGGACACATGGATGCAATTAAAAACAAAAATCACTTGATGGTTATGTGGGTTGTTGTCACCAAGCAATCAGGCAATCTTTTCCCGGAATATTTCATAATTAAGACACTATCACCATTAAAAAAAAAACCTACATAAAATGCTTATCTTAGAGACTAAAATAAAGAAAAGATTGTGAAAAGAAAAAAAAATATGCACTTAGGGCACTTTTGATTTCACTGTAGCACCAATTGCTGTGGCTGGGAATTGGGTGCTGACTTGCATCCATTTAAACAATGCACCTCCTTCAGAGTTCCTGGTTACAGCTGGAGTCTGTCTGCTTGAGCCTGCAGGTATGATGACACCTTTGTTTTGTCAATGCTAAGGCAACAAGTTTGGTTTTGGTTTTTATAGCCCCAGGGGAACCCTGGTGGTGTGGTGATTTAAGAACTATAGCTGCTAACAGAAAAGTTGACGATTCAAATCCATCAGCCACTCCTTGGAAATCCTATGGGGTAGTTCTACTCTGTCCTATAGGGTCGCTATGAGTTGCAGTCGACTCGATGGCAGTGTGTTTGGGTTTTTTGGCATAGCCCCAGTGCCTAACACAGTGTCTCACACAGAGCAGGCAATAACAATTCGTCAAATTAATGAATTACCCATATAACTATTAATGATGACACATAAAACCTATATATAGTTATAAAAAGAGAAGTCTCTTTTTACTTCTAATGATATGCTCTTCTCAAGCTGAAACCTTGCAGTCAAAGCTCAGGCAGTACTTAAGTCCCCACTCTTTGCTCCCCAGTATCTGTGATGAGTTAGAAGTGTGAGGTTCTATTATTATTGCAGACTGTAAGCAGCAGCTTGGTGCTGGGATTCTCATCCACTGTGATCTGACCACTCCCCATAACCACTATGAGCAAACTTATATATGGTTCCAGTTATTCTATGTATATATGTGTGTGTGTGTACATACTATTATTATTTCAAAGAAAGGGGATCCTTCTCTCTATATACATTCTTCTGAAATTTACTTTTTTTTCACTTTAAAATTTATCTGTGCCAAACATCCCTATTTGTATATACAGATCGGCAATCCCTTATACAGATTCTGAAATCCCCAGACTTTTGAAATCTGAACTTTTTTTCTGCAATTCATTTTGTTTTTTTTTAATGTAATGATAATCCTTACACAAACATCTTTGCCAGTCTGAAGGTGTATTTTCTTAAAAACATAAATTATGGAAGTACAGTTGCTGGATCAAATAGTATACACATTTATTATCTTGATGTTGCTGTTTTTAGTTGCTATTGAGTCAGCTCTGACTCATGGTGACCTTATGTATAACTAAAGGAAACACTGTCATCTTCATGATCGTTGGTATGTCTGAGTCCAAATATCTTGATACCAAAACAAACCAGTTGCCAACAAGTTGATTCTGACTCATAGCAACCCTATAGCTGCTAAATGGACCCCTCCCCACAAACACTATCAGTTCGCCCTCTCACCAAATAGGGAATGAGAAAAGGAATCTAGCTTCTTAAGTGGGAAATTCTTAACAATTTCTCTCTTCCATTTAAAGCTTAGAACATTTCAAACTTACATTTCCCTCGCTGCCGATTATAGAATTTATTTCTTGTATTTTTTTTTTCCCTTAACATCTTAGAGTTAGTCCATTAACACATCTTGAAAACTCTGCCCTATATGTGGCCTGCTTCTCCTTAACACCGACCTAGTCTCACTTCTGGTTCTACTCTGATCTTGATATTCCAACTACCAAGTGTCTGGGTTTTTTCTCTTCAAACTTAACCTGCTTGGTATCCATGCTTCCTTGGGGTATTTTCTACCTAGAAACTCTAGTGTCCTCATGAGCATGCCATCATACCTTCTCCATGCCAGAGATCTAAGCAGACCCCCTGACTGGATCCTAAATGATCTTCTGCATCCATTTGGCTAAGTAGTCCGATCTGGTATCTAAATTGTTGTTACTGTGTGCTGTCCAGTTGGTTCTGACTCATAGCGACCCTACAGGACAGAGCAGAACTGCCCCATAGGGTCTCCTAGGCTAATTTTTATGGGAGCCCTGGTGGCACAGTGGTTAAGAGCTACAGCTGCTAACCAAAAGGTTGGCAGATCGAATCCACCAGCTGCTCCTTGGAAACCCTATGGAGCAGTCAGAATCGACTTGACAGGAACAAGTTTGGGTTTTTTTTTGTTTTGTTTTAATTTTTATGGAAGCAGACTGCCAGGTCTTTTCTCCCACAGAGCCACTGGTGAATTCGAACCACTGACTTTTCTGTTAGCAACCGAGTGCTGACCCTTGTACCACCACAGCTCCTTGGTATTTAAATAGGACCTTGTATTAAGTCATAGGTACAAACATACAGATTCCCCTTAGATGAATTTCCTTACTTCAGAACTATTTTTGGCCACAATTCCAAGTGGCAGTCTTTTAAATCTCTCAGCCTTGTTTCCACATACTGACATCTATTCAAAGTCATCCTTCCCTGTACCTCAGCCTAAATTCCCATCTCCCCTGACCATTTCTGAGCCATGCTTCTAACCATTTAACTCTAAAGTAATTTAACACTCCTTTTTCCCCAGAGAGTAGAAGATGTATCCCTAAGATGATTGCAAACAGTCCCCTTGGCTAATGAAATGTTAGCTCTGTAGGCCTGGGGATCTGTTCTGAACAGGTCCCTTGCCCACCAAAGTTTTCATTAGCTCATAATTTTCTCCTTCCTTTTCATACACCCACTTAGTTGGTGTAACAGTTCTTGGCTTATACTTCAATCAGAAGAAGAATGATGGACACTAACACTTCCTTTGGTAGGAGACTTAATATAAAACATTGGGAAATTTTTTTTCAGAAAGGAAATTATGCTAGAGAAGATAACACAGGGAACATCTCAGCAGTCAACTTAGGAGGTGTCCCAAACTTATCCCAGAAATGGCTGAGCTACCAGCTTCAGTTGGCAGGTGGATAAGGAATATTCAGAGGTTATTTTGCCTGACCTTTTTATGTAGGTTGTGATTTCATATTTCTATTTTGATAGTTAAAAACTATATATGCCTTTTATTATAAGCTACTTCAAATCATTTTGGGAAGGAAGTGAGGTAGAAACAACAAGTAAAGAACACTATTTAGGTAAGCCCCAAAAGAAGCCAGTGAGGAAACAACCTTTTTCTGACAACAAATTTATTATGCACAAATACAGTGAAGTCTTGGCTATGCATATTGAAGGTGATATGTGTTAGGCCAGTTAGCTTAAAACCACTGCTGTTCTTCCTTTGAGGTCAGAGTCACATAGCCCAGTGGTGGTATCTCCTGGAATCTAGAACAGAGGCCAGCAAACTATGGCTCACAGGCAAAATTCAGCCCACTGCCTGTTTTTGTAAATAAAGTTTTATTGAAACATAGTCATACCCATTCGTTTGTGTATTGTCTATGGCTGCATTTGCTCTATAACAGCACAGCTGAGTAGTTGAGACAGTATATGGCGCACAAATCCTTAAATATTTACTGTCTGGCTCTATACAGAAAAAGTTTGCTGACTCCTGATCTAGTTCCTCTACTCCTGACACTGTCTACTTTGGGGGGTAGCTACCTGACCTCAAAGCAACTCACTACTGAGCAAAATCCCTTGCTCCTTCATCGTCTCAATGGAGACAGCTCACAGACCAAACATAGCCTATATCCTGACTTATCAGGATGCACACAGTAGGCAAAATAACAATTAACTGTCTTGCTTTTAGAGTTTTACTTTCAGTGTATTCTGTGTACAGAGATAGAATATTACAAGTGGGCTTCTAGAGCATACTGAAACTGCTTTAGACACGGGGCTTTCAGAGTCTTCTGTATTCACATCATAACTGCACTAACACTAAAGCTAAATAGAAGGTTTCATGTGCAAGTAACTAAAATACAGCCATTGTTACCAGTGAACCAGTTTCCCTCATGCTGGCAATGATAAGAGCATACTCAAAACCTGTTAAGCCCTGCTATCAGCAATTTTAACTGAAACTAAAAGCTGAGCCAAAAGTGGAATAATTAGGTATTTTCCTGTTGCATCATAATCTGTGTCTAAATTACCTCCCACTTTTTAGCCTGTTAAAACAAACATCTCAGTCATGCAACCACCTGTTAATTCACCAAGTGTTTAAAAAGTAAACATGTTAAACAAGCTGTGTGATAAACTTGTAATAAGGGTGGCCAAAGTACAGTGGGTATGGCAGACATCTCTCACAAAATTGTACAAGACACCTTCAAGTCACCTTTACCATTAATACCAAGGTACAGTCCACAGAGATAAGATGATATTTAAATGTAATGACATGCTGAGCCCTGCAGTCTGTGTGGGCTGCAGTTAGGTTTAACAGATAAGGCATTATGCAAATTTGGTACAACTTCTGGATTCCTGAGAAGCTGAACTACTGCAGGTCTCTGTTCTATAGGCACTTCATAACTTGCTTTTGTATTCCACTGTCTGAAGACAGAAAACAGTGATTGCTTCTTTTCCTTATACTCATATTTCAAACAAAACTAAGCAAAACTAAAGGCCCCAAGGGAGCATTTTTAACAGCAAAGGAGCCCTGGTGGCACAGTGGTTAAGCCCTTGGCTGCTAATCACAAGGTCAGTAGTTTGAACCCTCCAGCTGCTCCAAGGGAGAAAGATGTGGCAGTCTGCTTCCATAAGCATTACAGCATTGGAAACGCTAAGGTTTCTACTCTGTCCTGTAGGGTCACTAAGAGTCAGAATTGACTCGACTGGCAAGGGGAGTTAAGGTTGCCAAAGTAATCATTTCCATTTTTATCAAAAGTATGCAACAGAGCTCTGATCTCATCTTGTGATAAGAACCCAAATTTTGAAAGTGAGGTTATAAAATCAATAGTACTAGTAATATCCATCAATTTAATTTCTTCTGGTTCCCCAAACTAGTTCAGTACTTTCTGTGCCAATCCTCTAGATTATAAAGATTTCCGAAATAAAACAGTATAGAGATGAATGAGATGATGGACTTCAGTTCCACATATGGATTCTCAGAAATGATAAAGACCACAAGTTTCAACAATTTCGATATTTTAAAGGTATCTTATTATAAAAATCAAGTTCTTTCTCAAGCCTTCAACAGTTTGTGGTAAGAAGCCAAACAAGTAGGCCTGAGTCTCAACTTATTTTTTCTTGTCGCCTTTTTGGTAGAGTGCCTAAGAAGTGGTTAAGTGATCAACTGGCAGGTTGGTAAGAGTGAAAGGTAAAAGTGAAACAAGAGCCAGGACAACTCGCAAACTGGACAGTCAGGTTCTGAATAGCTGAACTTTGTGTCATATAGAGGCACTTTAGACAACAAGGCAATGATAGTCTGGTGGGGACTAGGAGAGGTAGGCTCTAAATGCAAATATTCTAAAAGCAACTAGGGTCAAAATCCCAGGTAATAAAGGCTAGAGATAAGGAATGGTCAGTTATTAATGCCAGGGATAGATATTCATTAGGGAAGTCAAAAATCACACTCCGAGGTAAAAGGGTTGAAAACAGCCAAGAGGTTAAAAGATAAATAAAAAAAAACCTGATAATCAGAAGGGGTCCTTGGTGAAAAACTAGTCAGGAACTGGAAGAATCACAGAGAAGGCAAGGGCTAAGCAAGAAGCAGTTATGGAACACTATAGCCAAGGAGAAGAAATAAAGTAGCCAGGAAACTTCCTAGGTGAGTGAACATGTTAACTATCAAGGATATGACCTGATGTTTACCTTGGGATCTTCTATTATACTTCCTGCAGGGGCAGGTACCAGTGCCAGGGTATGGGCAATGCTGAGCCCACTGATGTGACAGCATTTGGTTGAAGAGGGAATATATTATTGCTTATTGGAGAGTTCACTTTTAAATGAAAGCAGAAATAAGAGAATTGAGCCTAGAGATTATGCCATATATAAACTGTAAGGAAGTAGGCCAACTATAGGCAAAGGGAGACAGAGAGAAAAGGAGGTAGCTTTGTTGAACTGAAGAAATGGCTAAATGATTAGAACATATGACGCAAGAAATGTAGTGACAAATGATCCTAATGGTGTTAGATATGGAGCCTGACAAGCAAGGCTGGAGGCCAAAGACTGTGTGAGGATCTGTTGCAATGTTTCAGGAAAAATGACAACATCCCAAATTCAGATGGAAGCAAGGGGAGAGAGAGAAGATGGGATGGATTTCAGAAATAGCTAGGAAGCAGGGAGATTTCTGGAGTCCTGAATGAGAAACAGGTTTGGAGGGCAGGGGGTGTTATTGCTATTGGGTGCCATTGAGTTGAGTTGATTCCAACTCATAATGACTTCATGTGACAGAGTGGAACTGTCCCATAGGGTTTTTTGGGCTGTAATCTTTATGGGAACAGATCACCAGGTCATCTTTCTCCCAAGGAGCCTCTGGGAGTGCTTAACCATTTGTACCACCAGGGCTCCTTGGGCAGGGGATAGGGGAGGGGAATTCAGTTTGGAATGGAATGAGTTTGAGGTGGCTGTGAAACATTTGGAAAGATAACGAATAGGAAGTTAGATGTAAGTGTATGGTTCTCAAAAGAGATAATGTGGGCCACAGATTGGGAATCAAGAACATATCAATGTAATTTAAGGCAGGAGAGAGGATGAGATCACACAGGGAATATATAGAGTGAAGGAATAGAGAAGAGAGGAGAAAATTGGAGGTAAAATCCTAGCAAAAAACAGCTGTCTGACCTTGGGCCAGGTAACTGCTCTGGACTTCATATGTAAATTGAGGGAGTTGGATAAGGTCACTGGTTCTCAATCCTGTTTGCAGGTTAGATTGATTGCGGAGCCTTTAAAATATATGAAGGCCCCAGTCCTAACCCTGTAGTTACTCTGATTGAATTAGCCTGATGGGAACTAGGCATGTGTATTATTTAAAAGCTCTCCAGGTTGTTTCCAATGTGTGACCAGCGTGGAGAACCGTCAGCAAAGATGATCCCTAAGGCCTCTTCCAACTGTTAATCTCTCTTCTTCTAGATCTGCTCCCCATTGTCTTTTAGCTATTGGCATTCTGTATTCTGAATTCTACCAGGTATTTTCATTTTTAATCTCTATATTATACCTGGAGCTTTGCCTTATATCCTGACCTCTTCCTTTACTTAAGGATGGACTCTATACACAGGAATTCCTCTGGGGCACATTCTGGCTTTAGTGCAGAGAACAGGCTGCAGTTATTTATTTTAGTTCCCTACTTGGTAAGGACTTCTGAAAAATAAATGGAAAGCTAATTTAATAAACTTAAATATTTATTTTTTTTTTATCAATGTATAAAACATCAGAAGCTTAGTTAAAAGCACTTGACAATATCAGGACTCAATCACAATCTCACTTTTACACTGTACATAATTGGATGGTATCCTTAAGATGAACAATATTCATTCAAGATCAATAGAAGACGAGAACACAGGTCCCTGGAATTTAAGCAATACACCTCAGATTTTAGAAATCAATGATATGAAATAAAAATACGGTTGATGCTCAAAAGACACTCAGAAACAGATATAAAGTCTTCAAAATCTCATCTGCTTTTCTTTTATACCATTAAAGGGAAAAAAGGCACACATAATACTTCCATGTTCTTCTAAGAGAAATAATGACTGTGAGGGTGGTAAGAAAAAGAAGGAAGAATAAAGCTGCTCTAATCGTATATATTTTGTCACCCTTTATTCTCTAGCAGGGGTCCCTGGGTAGCACAAGTGGTTTACACACGCTGGGCTACTAACTGAAAGGTTGGTGGTTTGAGTCTACCCAGAGGTGGCTCTGAAGAAGGGCTTGGTGATATACTTCTGAAAGATCACAGACATGGAAGATCCTATGGAGCACGGTTCTATTCCGACACATGAGGTCACCATGAGTCAGAATCAACTTAACAGCAATGGATTTACTGGTATTCTGTAGTAAGATCTGCAAAATAACTGAAATGCCCATACACTCTACTGCTCTTCCATGAGATGCTGTCTGTAGTCTTGACTTCCCTTCTTTCATTCAGCTACAACAAATTAAAGGACAATTACCAGGTTCTTCAGTTTCTCCCATCTCCACGGTGGGGACACGGTGCAAGCATTTGTTAAAGGACACCAAAACAGTGGAATTCTAAGAGTGGAAGTTAGAAAGTGGATAAGTGAATCGGTTCAACCAACTGTAATAGTATTCAAATAAAACATCCAGTCCAGGAGCTGAAAAATGTGGAAAGGTACTGCTGATTTTAAAGCACAATAGATATCAGTGGGAAACACTCTTTTTTCAGCCTTATGGTTTCCAAAATAAGCTTAGGGGACCAAGGTGTAACAATGAGCCTCTCGTTTTCATAGAAGGTAGGGAGTGGTGGGGGAGAAGGAGATACACCGCTTACTCTGTCAGGTCCTTAACTAGGCAACAAATGTTGGAAGAAAATGCAGATAGGGAATTCTGCATTAATTCAGCGATCTCTGATAAAATAAAATGTAAGTAGCCATATCTTCTCATATCTTGTTTACCTTATTTTCTAAAGAGAACACTTGTTTGCAAGGAAAGGTCATTCTTTTACAGCAAAGGCATGCCTGACACGTAAGAAAGGAAGGAAACTTAACTATTTTGTGAAAATAGGTGTTACTAAAATGAGTAGCCATCACAAGCAGTTAGGAAAGAAACAGCCTTTCAACATAAGACAAATTCCTGCAAAGAAGACAAATCATTAAGTACCACATATCACTCAATGGTTCATTCAAACTTCCTTTAAGTGCTCAAGTGCACAACCACTGCAGCATTATTCACAATAGCCAAAAGGTGGTAACAACCCAAGTGTCCATCAGCAGATATGGTATATACATACAAAGAAATATTATTCATCTACTAAAAGGAATGAAGTTCTGATACATGCAGCAACATGGACGAACCTTGAAAACTGTCTGCTGAAGTGAAATAAGTCAGACACAAAAGGATAGATATTGAACGACCACAGTTAACATGAAATATTTAGAATAGGCAAATGTGTAGAGACCAAAGTTTACTAGTGGTTACCAGGGGTGGGCAAGAAGGGGAAAGGTGGATGTACTGCTTAAGGGACACTGTGTTTTCTGTTTGGAGTAATGAACAACTTTTGGAAATGGAGAGTAGGGATGGTTGTACAACCTGGTGAATGTAATTAATGTCACTGAACTGTACACTAAAAACTGATGAAAATGGAAAAGTTTTTTTTTGTTGTTATACGTATTTCACAATAAAAAAATTTTTTTAAATTAACCAAAAAGAATACCACATAAGAGCATGAGTTGCTATATATCAACTCAATATTATTTATCTTCACTCTGTCCTTCTAGCCTACCATAACAGAGAATTAACTTCACCTCTTATCTGGATTATTACAGCAAAATTTTTTTCCTGAGTCCAATATTCTCCCTTAAATCAAGGGTTGGTGAACTATGGTCTGTGGCCAAATATGGCTGACTACCTATTTTTGCACAGTCCAAAAGCTAAGATTGGTTTTTATATTTTTAAATTGCTGGAAAAAAAAAAATACCAAAAGAACAATAATACTGCCGACATGTGAAAGTTATGTGTCCATAAATAAAATTTTATCCGAACACAGCCACACTTATTCATTACATATTATCTACAACCTCTTTTGTGAAACAATGGCAGAGTTGAGTGATTACAACAGAGACTGCATGGCTGCAAAGCCTAAAGTATTTACCATCTGGTTCTTTTCAGAAAGAGTTTGCCTGTCCCTGCTCTGAATCATTGATTCACAACCTTGGCTGCACACTGGAATCACTGGGGAGTTTTAAAAAATACTGATGCCTGGGTCCCAATCCCATGGATTCTGAGTTAATTGATGTGGGGCACCGCCTGGAATTGGGAGTTTAAAAATCTCCCCAGGAGATTCTAATTTGAAGACTGCATAGAAAAGCATTGCTTAATCCACCCCTTTCCTGGGTATTACAAATGATTATCATGCTCAACTGCTAACCGAAAGGGTGGAGGTTCAAGTCCACCCAGAGCTCCTTGGAAGAAAGGCCTGACGATCTACTTCCAAAAAAGCGGCCACTGAAAACCCTACAGAGCGCAGTTCTACTCTGACACACATGGGTTCACCATGAGTAGAGCTGACTCGATGGCAACTGGATTGGTTACTGAAGCCAGAGTAAGTTTTCAAAGGCATGGTCAGCTAATATCACTCTCCTCTTTAAATGCCTTCAAGAGTTCCTCACCGCTCAGAGAAGAAAGTTTCAAGTATTGCATTAAGGCTTTATGCCACTTTCCCCACTAATACCAAAAATAATGTCTGTTTTTCAGAGACTCTGCGTTTTACTAACCCTACCTCTTGCTAGTGCATTCCCTCTGCCTGGAATCCCTCCTTACCATCTCTGTGTATTGAGTTCATTCTGAAATGCCCAGTTCAAAGATCACCTCTTCCATGTTGGATCCTCCCAAATACTATGTGCTTCCACAGATCTCTTTACCTCTTTCACTGTATGCCAGTTCACTTCGAGGGCAGAAACTATGTTTTAATCATCTGGGTATCATCCCTTCTTTCCATGACACTTTGCCTTTCATATGGTAGCTGTTCAAGAAGTGCTGCCCATTCCCTTAATCCCATGATGTTTTGTTTTGTTTTTTTTACCTTCACTGAGCCCTCTAGTCTCTCAAACTGTCCTGACCCACCCAGGTCACCTTGCCCTCTAGGCTCTCAATTCATAACACAACACTTCAATCTATTTCTTTCCAGTAAACTCAGCTTCCCCATTCTTCTGTCCTTCAAAATTTCTCCTATATGTTCCCTCCCCTCACCCCCCAATTTTATTGCAATCATTTGACTCCTGAACAATGCCAGATACTGCCTGTGAACTGAGGTCACCTAAATACTATGTGGTAATCCCTCTGTGAGCCCATATTCACTTGCTGCTGCTGTTCCTCAGAAGAGTCACCCTGTTATGGATTGAATTGTGTCCCTCAAAAATATATGTCAACTCAGTAGGCCATAATTCCCAGTATTGTGTGACTGTCCACCATTTTGTCATCTGATGTGATTTTCCTATGTGTTGTAAATCCTACTTCTATGATGTTAATAAGGCAGGATTAGAGGCAGTCATGTTAATGAGGCAGGACTCAATCTATAAGATTAGGTTGTATTTTAAGTCAATCTCTTTTGAGATTAAAAAAAGAAAGAATCGATCAGGGAGACATGGGGACCTCATTACCACCATGAAAGAAGTGTCAGGAGCAGTGTGTCCTTTGGACTCAGGGTCCCAGTGCTGAGAAGCTCCTTGACCAGGGAAGATTGATGACAAGGACCTTCCCCCCAGAGCCAACAGAGAGAGAAAGCCTTCTGCTGGAGCTGGCACCCTGGATATGGACTTCTAGCCTCCTAGACTGTGAGAGAATAAATTTCTCTTTGTTAAAAACCATCCACTTGTGGTATTTCTGTTATAGCAGCACTAGAAAACTAAGACACTCCCAAATAGTTTTTCTGCCTCCAATCTCACCCTCTATATCCTAAATCTCTTCTCCGTGCTCTAAAGCTTAATTGATTAATTAAATGACTATTTGGTGCTCAACATGCTGCAGGGGCTGTATTATGCACTGGTGAAACAGAAAACAAGCCAGATGAGAGGCTCCTGAACTCAACGGAGCTCACAAAGTAGTAGGGAGAAATAAACAATTACTATCCTTAACCAGCAACCAGGCACATACTTAAATGATTGCTGAATGAATTCCAAAAATTCCTATTAGTACCTCTCACCAAGTCACTGTGCCAATGAATGACACCTGTTCATGATTCTTAAACACAGTACTTAATCAACTGCAACTTTATTTTATGCTGGCTAGAATTACAATTTTTTATAATTATAAATGCTACCTCAAGATGATAATTTTTAAAACTCCAAACTTAGAAACTTGTTTCCCACTAGATTTTGCTTTGAGTGAAGTGATACTCTACACACATACAACAAAAATTTTTTAAGTATGTCTGCACCCTCATAAAGCTTGCTCCTTTCTCCAAGTTATAGATAGGATAGGGGAACGAGAGTATCAAGTATCCTTTGCTGGTTATAAAAATATTACCAAAGAACAAAATCAACAGCTGTATGTCATGGATTACCCTTACCTTCAAAATAAAACAATCAATTACTGTTCAGAATGTAGTCAGGTAACTGATTTTCTGTCTTCCTATTACAAACTAACCCCCATTGCTGTTGAGCTGATTCCAACTCGGTGACCCTATAGGACAGAGGAGAACTGCCTGATAGGGTTTCTAAGGCTGTAAATCTTCACAGAAGCAGACTACCAGATCTTTTCTCATAGAGCAGCTGGTGGATTTGAACCAAGACCTTTTGGTTAGCAGCAAAGCGTTTTAATCACTGCACCACCAGGTCTCTTTGTCCACCTATTAGACACTAGGTTTCACAACATATCCAAACACCTGATAGCATAAGAATAAATATTATGTTACTAGCAAGGTGTCCTGCCCCCAGTTTGGTTACTCTGAAGCTAAGCAGTTTGATGAAGTAGAGAAGATAGGGTGTAATCTAACTCCCACAGATTTTTTTTTCAGTCACAGATACAAATATTGCCCATGCATGAAGAGGTTTTATAGCTATTTCTAAAATTTAAAACATCCCTTTAACATATGACAAGATAATTATTCTCACAGAGATATTTTAGAAGGATTAGCAGTTACCGTGTTAAAATTCTTGAAATCAGTCTCATCACCCCAACCTCAGAAATAGTGTGGTGCAACAAATTTGCAATTATCTATGCACTACATCATTTTTATTTTTGTCTTCAAAGTTTTACTGTGATATAACTTCTTTTTGGAATTAGGGAGAGAGAATATGTGCTATTATTTAACTTTTTCACTTGTTTAATAATGATGCCTGATATCTGTCAATTATTTTAATAAGGACAAATTATAATTAAGCAAAAAGAAAAAAAAAGAAGTCCTATTAGAGATGTAACTGTGAAAGAGAAATATTTTGTAACTGGATAAAATAAACATAGTGTGGGTTTAGTACCCTGGAGTTCTATGTATTTCTGTAGTGTCATTAAATATTGCTCTTCCTTTTATTTATGGAGAGATGATAAAGTGCTTTTACTGAATCTAACATTCAGTGAGGATGAGCTTGGGAGCCCAATTAGTGAAAATGGTATCTGGATCTGTACAAACTCTATTAACGCTCAGAGCCTCATACCAGCTTCCAAAGACTAATCCACATGGCACCCAAAGAGAAAAATGATGAAAACAGAATGGAGAAAACTAAATTTCTCTGACCCACAGATAAGCTGCTATACAGTTCTAAAAACTGATCAAAACCAATGCATCGCCTTCATGACCCCGAATAACCCTCGGTGTCACCCCCATTTGAAGAGAAGCTTGAAAATTGTTCTGTGCCAGTTATTGCTGCATCTCTAGATAAACCCACAACTCGTTTTTATTACAATTCCATGACTGGGACCTGGAAGGTCAGACATGACAATGTAGGTTTGATAACTCTCCTACTTTCTACATCTAATTTAGCACCTACTGTAAAAAATCATTTCTATCAGCAATGCAATCATCACTGATATCTCTCTCTGCCCCATCACAACAATAACAAAGAGTCTAAAATTCATTTCAGGGGTGACTGGGCTTTTTGACCTAACTTCTCCTCAAGCACTACGTCAAAAATAGACTTATTTTTGTTCTATGTATTAAATATATACATTTTATTTTTTATCTCTGGCCTTTATGACAAAGGAGTCTTTATTTGATAACCAGAAGACAGTTTAACACACGGCTCAGTCTTCTCCATTCCCTCGTCTTTATGTCACTTCAGGAATCAGTCGATTATTTCTTTATGTTGTGAAGCAAGGTTACTACAGAGATAGTCAGTGGATGAAAATTTCTGAGGCTGGCTCTTACCGAAAGAAAAAAAAATCTACTGCAGTAGAGCTGATTCCCACTCATAGCAACCCTATGGGACAGAGCAGAACTGCCCCACAGGGTTTCCAAGGCCGTAATCTTTACGGAAGTAGACCGCCACATCTTTCTCCTGCAGAGAATCTGGTGGGTTTGGGCTGAACACTTTAACTACTGGGCCACCAGGGTTCCTCTCAAGCAATAATATTTTCAGCCACTGGCAGGAAGGGCTCAGATGTGCATGTGTGCAAGAGGAAAATGATGAAAAAACAATGGAGTATGTGTGGGTGCGGTAAGTGGGTGGGAGTGGTGGTCAGGGGCCTGGAAATTAGGAAAAGGACAAGGCAGGAGGAAAATAAAGTAGCTGAGTTTTCCCTTGGGCCCCTTTCAACACCTCCAACAACTCCATTGTTGTTGTTAGCTGCTGTTGAGGTGGCCCTCGCCTCATGGTGACACCATGCACAATGGGATTGGATCTTTGTGACCCATAGGGTTTTCATTGGCTGATTTTTGGTAGTAGATCATCAGGCCTTTCTTCCTAGTCCATCTTAGTCTGGAGGCTCCACTGAAACCTGTTCAGCCTCATAGGAATACACAAGCCTCCACTGGCAGATGGGTGGTGGCTGCCCATGAGTTGTATTGGCTGGGAATCGAACCCCGGTCTCCTGCACGAAAAGCGAGTATTCTACCACTGAATCACCATGCGCCTCCCAACAACTCTATTTCTGTATAATTAGTGCTATATAATAGCTTTCTCAGAATCTAACCCATGTCCACACAAGTAGGAGAAAAGATGTTCAGAGTATAGGTTTCTGTGTCAAATGACAGGCCTGAGCATTTTAAGTAATAAGGACATAGGCAGAGCCCTGGTGGCGCAGTGGTTAAGTGCTATGGCTGCTAAACGAAAGGTCAGCAGTTCAAATCCACCAACCGCTCCTTGGAAACCCTATGGGGCAGTTCTACTTTGTCTTATAGGGTGGCTATGAGTGGGAATTGACTCCATGGCAACAGGTTTAGTTTGTTTTTTTAAGGACCTAGGCAGAACGTAATGCTTCCACTGTAGTTGACCACCATGGACCTCCTTGGGGGGCTGAAGTAGCACTGTTTTTCCATCTGTCAGGCTCTGTATTCTTATAGAGGTCCTGTGCCCATCATCTGAAGCATCTTTTCAGGGCCTAGTGTAGGCCTCTCCGCTCAGCATGGGGATACTGCCCTCACATCTCCACCAATTTCTCCTCTCTTCCCCCCTCCTTCCAATCCTTCCCTCTTCAGAGAGGAAGAGCTAAGAAGTGAGAGGACCTTGCCATCTACTTGTCTACTGTATGCTTTCTGCTCTTTCACTAGGAGAGGCTCTTTAAGGTGTTTTTTAAAAACTCAAATCTGTTAGTTTAATATACACATATGTTTTGGATATAAAATGACAACAGTGTCTTAGAATGAACTCAATGAACTACCTGATTATGATAATTTTAAAGGAGTTACATTTAGAGTAAGTTTTATGTCAAAGTCCAAGCATTTTTAGACATTTATGTAGTGGCCCTGGTGGCGCAGTGATTAAGAGCTCAGCTGCTAAACAGAAGGTCGGCAGTTCGAATCCACCAGTTGCTCCTTAGAAACCCTCTGGAGTGGTTTCTTTGTCCTGTAGGGTCGCTATGAATCAGAATTGACTTGACAGCGAAGAGTTTGGTTTTTGGTTAAGAAGCCCTGGTGGTGCAGTGGTTAAAGTGCACAGCTGCTAACCAAAAGGTTGGTGGTTTGAACCCACCAGCCACTCTGCAGGAGAAAGATGTGGCAATCTGTTTCCATAAAGATTACAGCCTTGGAAACCCTATAGGGCAATTCTACTGTCCTATAGGGTTGCTATGAGTCGGAATCAACTTGATGGCAACAGGTATATAATGCTATATATTTTCTGAAGTGTTCATAATTATATTTTAATGATAAGCATTCATTCCATCACCCAACAATTTATTGAATGTCTGTTCCATGCATATTATCAGCAATTAACCCCCTCCTCTCCCTAATGACCATTTCTGAGCTATGCTGGAAGTTCTTTACCAATCTACTAGTTGTAGAGGGGATGCTACATGTTCGTTTTCCTTCTTTTTTAACTGCAAGCATCTTTCCAGCTCTTTGTACTCATGCGCACCTAAATAAGATTCTAGGTTGGAGAGTTTGCCTTGGTGTAGTCTTTTATTATGTATGTTGTTTGGTCTTAAACCAAAAAAACCAAACCCGTTGCTTTCAAGTTGATTCTGACTCACAGTGACCCTACAGGACAGAGTAGAACTGTGGAGTGGCTAGTGAGTTCGAATCACCGACATTTTAGTTAGCAGCCAAGTGCTTAAGCACTGCACCACCAGAGCTCCTTGTTTGGTCTTAGTGACTTAATCCTAACCCCCCTAAAACATGTGATTATTTTGAGTGTTTTTTTTTTTTTTAATCGAAGTTATACATGCAGATAATCTAAAAGTCAGCCAGCTCAACACAGTTTTCCAGCCTCCCTTTCCCCATTTTCACTTCCTCAGAAGTGACTATCTTCAGCTTGTTTAGGTTATTCTTCTGCCATTTACCCCCATAATACTAAATAACATATCTTTATTTCTATTTTTCATTTTTCAGTATTAGGAGTCGCTATAAAAACAAAACCCAAACCCGTTGCCATCGAGTCGATTCCGACTCACAGTGACAATATTGGACAGAGTAGAACTGCCCCATACGGTTTATCTTTACAGAAGTCTGTAAATCTTTACGGAAGCAGACTGCTGCATCTTTCTCCCGTGGAGTAGCTGGTGGGTGTGAACAGCCAACCTTTTCAGTTAGCAGCTGAGTGCTTAACCACTGCACCATCAAGACTCCTTTAAAAAAAAACAAAAAACCCTTTGCCATTGAATCGATTTTGACTTATAGCGACTTTCTAAGACAGAGTCAAACTGCCCTACAGGGTTTCTAAGGAGCAGCTGGTATATTTGAACTGCTGACCTTTCAGTTAGCAGCCAAGCTCTTAACTACTAAGGCTCCTTAGGTGGTACAAACAGTTAAGTGTTCGACTACTAACTGAAAGGTTAGTGGTTCGAATCTACTTAGAAGTGCCTCAGAAGAAAGGTCTAGAGGGAAAGGTCTGCTTCCAAAAAATCACAGCCTTGAAAACCCTATGGAATGCAGTTTTACTCTGCAACACATGGGGTTGCCATGAGTCAGAGTCAACTTGACAGCAACTCGGTTTTTTTGTTGTTGTTTGTTTTTTGGTTAAGTACTATCTCCGGACTGGGACCATGGAAAATGAGGCCTCAGTTTTCTTTCCATCCTCCGCCAACACCATTTACTTGTATATTTCCCATCTATACTTCCCAATATAGTTCCATAACAATTTTAGTTTGATTACTAGAATGTTTACATCATTATGACTATATATGTCATTCAGAATTCAGCCATGTAATAACTATGATTACATTGCTTTTCCTGTATATTTTTTCTCCTGGAGTAAAAAAAAAAAAATTATTTTTTAATTTGCTTGACTTTCTATGTATTTATCACTAATTCAAGCTCAAATTCTCCTCCACTTATCTAAATCACCTCTCAAGATATTCATTCACATAAAGTATTCCATCATTTTCATCTTTTTGAAGCTTTCTGGCCTGCACTGGTTTAGTCTGGCTGTTCTCCAGCTTTGATACATGGCTGCCCCCTTTACCACCATACTGGAGATTCCATTTTTTTCTCTTTATGTTAGTCTTCTGTTGCCTTTATCCCATACCGTCTTTCTTAACCTTACTCTCTTTTTTTGATGACACCCAGAATTCCTCTAAAAGCTTCCTGAGAAAATGGGCATCCTGATACCTGACAGATGTTCTGGCGGGGTGCAAAGAAATGAAAAGCATTTTTTCTTCAGAAGAAAGAAAGCCCCACTCCTTTGCTCTCTGGGTTCCAATGTTACTATTGAGAAGGTTGAAGTCTTTCTGATTCCTAATTCTTTGGATGTAATATGTTTTTTGTCTCTGTGTCTTGACGTAGGTATTATTATTTTTTAATCCAATATGCTGATTCCAGAGTGATTGCTTTCAGTCTGGAAATTTAAGTTCTTCAGTCATTTGAAATTTCCTTGGATTATTTCGTTGACAATTTCCTCCTGTCTCTGTTCACTTTTTTTGGAGTTCCTATTGTTAGAATGCTGAACCCCCTGGGCTGCTCCTTTAATTCTCCTGTCTTTTCTCTACTACTTCATACCTCATTTCCTGTAGATCTACTTTCGGAAATTTCCTCTACTTGAGGAGCCTGGTGGCACAGTGGTTAAGTGCTTGGCTGCTAACTGAAAGGTCGGAGATTTGAACCCACCAGCCACTCAGTGGGAAAGAGATGTGGTGGTCTGCTTCCATAAAGATTACAGCCTTGGAAACCCTATGGGGCAGTTCTACTCTGTCCTACAGGGTCACTATGAGCCAGAATTGACTCCATGGCACACAACAACAACATCTTCATACTTGAATTTTTCATTTTTGCTACCATGTTTTCTAAGCATTCTAATTTCTAATTTCTAAGCATTCTTTTTTGTTAGTGTTTTTTTTTTTTTTTTTCCTTCTCCCTGCATAATCCTGGGCTTCCCCCCCACCCCACTTCTATTCGTTTACTTTGGGTTAATATTCTTCATGTTTGTGCCTTTCCTCAGATATCTGGTAATCTTTTATTACCTACTCATGTTTAAGTGTGAAAACATGATCGAAAAGTTCTGAGCCTGTGGCTGGGATTTGTCAACATAAGCCTCACTACAAGATGATCTGGCTGGACTGTTTAATTCTGGAACCTCTGATGTCAACGCCTTTAAGCCTTACACTGGTCAGTTTCCCAAAGAAATTCTTCCAAACTCTTGCCTGTATTCTAGCGGCTAAATGAAGAAAGAGGGCTAGGACTAAAGAGGGTCTCAGCATTCAATATCCATATATTGACTGGATCCCCGCTTTTCATTACATTTCTCCTGACCTTGTCCTCTAGTCCAGAGACCTTCTATATTCCCCTCCAGAGAATGACATTTCAGTCTTCTATCGGGGTGGGGAAGAGGATGTCACCTGAGACGTGGAGTTGGGGCGGGAATGAAAAAGTTAGCTATTTCTTAAGAGGTATTTAAAGAATCTTCTTTATATTAGTTTTCTCCCTTCCTGCCTCAAGAAGGTGCCAGCCAATTCTGGGCTGTTTGAGGGTTCTGTGGTAGATACCAAGTGGGTTCTCAGCTTGGCTTTTGGCTTTTCCGCACTACCAGGTTGGTATTTATGTTTCTCTGAGTTGATGAGGTTAGTTGCCACTTGTCTGTCTGCTTTCCAGCTACCACAATGTTGCTGCTATTGTTTCCTCTCCTGTTTTCTTTATCCTTGTTAGTTAATAATGCCTGTAACAAAAACCTCTACATTTTAATAGTTTTAATAGAATTTAGGGGAGAATAAAATTAGACCTATCTTCAACTTTTCATCCAAACCTGAAGCCTGACTGACTCTGAAAAAGTAAAAACAACAATTGCTGTTGAGGTGACTCTGAGTCATGACAAGCCCATGTGTGTCAACTGTGCTCCAAAGGGTTTTTGATGGCTGGCTGATTTTTTTGGAAGTAGATCACCGGGTCTTTATTCCAAGGAGCCTCTGGATGGACATGAGTTTCCAACTTTTCAGTTAGTAGCCAGGCGCGTTAGCCATTTGCACCACCCAGGGACTACAAAGAAGCTTTGAAAAATTAATATACTTATAAATAAATAAATACAGCCCCTTAGGTCACATATAGACATACGGAATTAACGAATTTCTCTTTGAAAAGAATCAATACAAAGGACAAAGTAAACGATAATCTAATATTAGAATTCCCTGGATAAATAAAAAGTGAAGAAGTTTGAGATAAGGCCAGAAATTTTGATTTATATATTAGTGCCATACCCTTGTTCCAGAGAATGTGGAAGAATACATAAGCTCATAACCATAGATCAGTCTCTATTAGCAAAGGGCATCGCAAAAGTGGCATATCACGACTCTTTTTTGTTTTACCCAAACGCGATGAATTCTGTGTTTTCTGAAGATTGTGCTCAAAGACAGAAGAAACTGTGTGTGTTCTGGTTAGGAATAACAATCAAAGGTGTTACAGTTGTCCTCACCCTCTCCATCCAGCAGCTGGCACTTACAGACAGGCTAGCCTTGATACACATACCGTCCATGGTGAGACTACCAGAAGATTAGATGAAACATCAATAAGGCACTCAGTATAGGGTCTACAGATAGTAATCACTCAATAAATGTTAGCTCCTGTTATTAACATACAAGGTTCTCAATCAGTTTTCCAATGAACATAACTTTGGTAGTTCAACAATATCACTTGTATTAATCATCTTATCACAAACTGAAGTTTAACAATGTCTATTTAGTTATAGGTACAAAGATGTGACCCTTGTAAACTTTCTTAGTAAATGACTGCACGATATACCTCCATACATTCAAAGAATGTGGATGACTTTCACGCTGGCATGTTGTACGGCAAAAACATTAAGCTGTTGTTTTCTAGCCACTACTTCAGTTCATATGGAAATTGCAATTTCAATTGGTTGTATCTATGCAATCTCGATATTTCAGAAGCAAAAAAGAATTCTAATATCCTCAAATGTAATCTTGCAGAGTTAGTGTGACATTTATTGCTGACAGACTTCCTTTTGGATCATGTTCTTTCTCACACTGAACGTGACTATCACATCATTTCACTGAGTATCTACTACTGCTCAGTAGTATGCTATGTACTTGGGATACCAAGATGAATAGGTGCTAGACTCTTCTTGCGGGAAAGTCAAAAAACAAAGCATCACAACCCAATGTAATAACTGCAGTAAGAGAGATGTACCAGTAGTGAATTCTTAATTTACTAAAAATCTGGAAACTACGTTGGAATAGGGTTTCTATCAGAACAACTGCTTTGTAAAAGACAGCCATTAGAGTATGGCCTTTGGCATTCAGACTTTGTTCTGCATTATATAAAGACTACAGAATGTGCATTAAGTTAGATATTTCTTATATTGGCTAGCTAACCCACAAAGCCAGATATTTTGATCTCAACATTATATGGTAAGGAGGATTTGGAGGCAGGGATCAAGAAAACCTGGGGATGCTCCTATATTATTTGCAAAAGTAACAGAAGGTCAACTGACCTTTGTACATATGCTGAACATTAACTGCTTGGCAGAAATAAGGACTCTGTCTCTGAGACACAAGCAGCACCAAGGATGCTTTGATTAAAGATCAAACATTAATTCAAGATGAAGACAACAGAGCAGCATCTGAGAGACACTTGATGTTGACTAAGTTTAAGCTCATGGTTTACTCAGATCTCTGTGCAAAAACAAAAATATTCATGTGCACAAACACAGACAATATAACTAAACCTTCAGTGCAACACCTAATTCAAGTTCTCTTAGAATGATAATTCTGCCACACTATCTGCAGTCTAGCTTCTAGACCCTTCGTGTATTGATAAAAGCACTGGCTGGAGCAGGGGTGCATCTTTGCTTTGACCTAAAGCAAGGACAACTAGGAATAACATACGGCCTTCGCTTCAACAGTACATACTCCTGCTATTTTGGTAAGTCTGAAACGATTCACCTTGTCCCAGTATCTGTCCTCTCTCCATCTTCACTACTATTATCAAGTTGCCATCATTTCTCATCCAAACTACTGCAGTAGTATCCTAACTGGTTTTCCACCTGCTTCTACTTGTCCCTCTATAACCCATTCTCCACATAGCAGACAGAAAGATCTTTTCCAATATAAACTGGATCACATCACACATTATCTTTCCCTTTTAATACCCTTTAATACCTGTCATGGATTGCATTGTGTCCCCAAAAAATATGTGTCAACTTTTTCTATATGTTGTAAATCCTGCCTCTCTGATGTTAATGATGGAGGATGGGTGGCAGGCAGTTGTGTTAGAGAGGCAGGACTCAATCTACAAGATTGGATTGTGTTTTGAGGCACTCTCTTGAGGTATAAAAGAGAGAAACGAGCAGAGAGACAGGGGGACCTCATACCACCAAGAAAGCAGGGCCAGGAGCAAAGTGTGTCCTTTGGACCCGGGGTCCCTGTGCAGAGAAGATCCTAGTCTGGGGGAAGACTGATGAGAAAGCCGACAGAGACAGAAAGCCCTCCCCTGGAGCTGATGCCCTGAATTTGGACTTTTAGCTTACTTTACTGTGAGGAAATAAACGTCTCTTTGTTAAAGCCATCCACTTGTGGTATTACTGTTATAGCAGCACTAGATGACTAAGACAATACCTTATAACTACACTGGAATAAACCCCACACTCCTTACTCTGGCTTATAAAGCTTGACTTGATCTGACCCATCTCACCTACTTCATTTCCTATAAGTCTCTCTCACATCATCCACAATTCTTTAGCCATCCTGATTTCCTTTTTGTTTCTCCAAGCTCATTTCCTTTATAAGGCCTTTGTGTGAGCTATTTCCCCTGTCCCAAATCCTCTCTCCTAGGATCTTTATAAGGCTGACTCCTTATCATTCAGATCTAAACTCAGATACCCTCTCCTCAGAGAGTCCTTGGATCAATCCAATGGATCCATTCAGTCATTATTTATTTTAAGGACCTGTTTTAATTCCCTACATAGTTCCAGGGAACCCATGGGTTAACACTTTCAACTGCTAAACGAAAGATCAGCAGTTTGGGTCCACCAAGAGGAGCCTTGGAAGAGAGGCCTGGTGATCTCTTTCTGAAAAATCAGCAATAGAAACCCTATGGAGCACAGTTTTACTATGACACACGTGGGTTTGCCATGAGTCAGAATCCACTTGACAGCAATTGGCTGGTTACATAGCTCCTATCAGCCTCTATTATATTGCTGATTTGTTTGCTGTCTTCTCTCCATACTAGAATATATGCTCCATGAGATGGGTTCTTGCCTATGTTGCTCATGACTACGTCAGGCACATAGTTAGCACTCAGTAAGTATTTGCTGAAGGAGTTGAGAAAAAAAAAAAAAGATCATAAAGGCAGTTCTTCTGATTTTGAGTTAGCGTTGGTAAAAACTTTATCCCCATGTGAAAAGAACACAAGGAAGCATTATATTTCCTTATGCAAGGCTTCTTAGGGCCCTTATATCAGACTTGCAGAGTTCTTGAAGTGTGGTCTACCAAAGAAGACTGGGCTTGAAAGTACACTATTTAAGGCAGAGCAATTTTAGAGCATTCATCTCGGAAAATACTGACCTTGAAAAGAATGCCAATTTCTCAATTTTGTTTCATTACTTTAAAAATCGAGGTTTCATTGCTTTAAAAATCAAGAAAAGTAAATGCTACAATTTTAATTTCCTTAAGCACAATAAACTATAAGGTTGCATAGTGCATGACTCAGCATCCACAATGACAATGCAGAAGGTATCATTTAACATTGTTTATATCATATTAATTTTCAGGACTCTTAGTAACATAATTTCAATTCCAACCCAAAAACAGTGTTGCAGAGTCAAACATTAATGGAAGGAACTGGTAACTAATAACGATAGTTTCTAACTTCTGAAAAAGTTATGCTCTGTAACTTTGTTTTTAAGTTGGTTGTTTGGAATCAGGTTGTATTTTTCAACATAGATGATGATTACATTCTGTTAGGAGGCCCCTCTCCCCAGCCCAAAACAACAACAATCCAACCAATTATTTAACCATATACTGTAGATTATGTGTGCACTGACAGATGCCCCTTTTATCTGCCAGAGCAACACCAGTACCTGCCTGAGGCCCCCGCCAGTTCACCCATCTTGGCCCTACTGTGGATGAGGTGTTGGGTAAACAATTTTCCCTCTCCAAACCTCCATGAGTACAGCTACCTTCATCTTTAGAATTGTAGTGCTAGTTAAAATATTTTGCCACTAGATGAGTAAAATTTTGGCTCTAAAGTTCTATACATTTAAAATAGAAATCGAGGATTCTGTATTTTAATTAAGTCTCCCAGAGCTTTATTTTAGGCACTAGGTTTCTCTCTCCCTTGATGCTATAATTTATTATAGTGAGGAAGCCAACTATGCAGCCAGAACATTGGGTTTTGAATCCTAACTCCACCACTGGCTGTGAGACTATGAGCTAGTAACTTGTACTCTCTGTGCCTCAGTTTCCTCATATGCAAAATGGGGATAAGAACAGTCATTACCCTTGGAGTTGTTGTAAAGGTTAAATGAATTAATACATGAAAAACTCCAAAATAGTGTTTGGCACACAGTAAGCGCTATATAAAGCATAAACTACCAGCATCATCTAATTACAAGTCATAGGGACTATTTCTTCAGTCTCTCTTTGTTCACTCCTTTCTACCTGCTCTCATACTCACCACCAAAACTCAAACCTCACAGCAATGCTATTTCATTACTTTCTCAATTTCTCCCTTCAGCTTTTCTTCACTCTATGCATCATGCATACTGTCACTAATTTCATCTGCTTATCATGTGTCACTTCTCCACTCAAGATCATCTAAAGAATGGATGTTGTCTACTGAACATGGATGACATACTTCTGATGGCTCAGCTTGTGACTGCTATCTAGGAATATTTTTAAGAACCAATGAGGTTGTAAGTCCAGGAGTGAGTGGAGAGTCAAAACCTCCTTGACTGGCCCCAACCACCTTCTAAAGGGTCTTTCTCATTATTCACTATAAACCCTGCATTTTAGAAGAACTAAACTTCTCATCCTCTTCTGGAAACATCTTGTACCTCACTCCTAATAGCTTTTTGGGAAAGTCTCAGCTTAAAAGTTACTTATTTGTTGACAGTGACCCTGATCATTCCATTCACAGGCTTCCAAGTTTTAACAGCCCTCTGTATCACTCTTATAACACTCAAGACACACGGCCTTTTCTTTTCTGAATTATATGCTACTTAAGGGTAAGGAGTATCTATGAGCCATCTTGATACAGGGTTATGTGATGTATCACCCAGCCCAGTACCTTGCGTAAGAGTAGAAGCTCTATATGTATTACCTGCCATGTAAATGTCGTTATTTTTGTGTGCTGTTGAGTCACTCTGACTCATAGTGACCCTATAGGACAGAGTAGAACTGCCCCCATAGGGTTTTAAAGGCTGTAAATCTCTACTGGAACAGACTGCTACATCTTTCTCCTGTGAAGTGGCTGGTGGGTTAGAAGCACCAACCTTTGGGTTAGGAGCTGAGCACTTTAACCATTGTGCCACCAGGGCTCCCTGAACCAGGCCTCACCCATTACCATTGAATTGACTCCGACTCATAGCAACCGTACAGGACAGAGTAGAACTGCCCCACAGGGTTTCCAGGGCTGTAAATCTTTATGGAAGCAGACTGCCACATCTTTCTACTGTGGAGCAGCTAGTGGGTTCAAACTGCCAATGTTTTGGTTAGCAGCTGAGTGCTTTAACCATTGCGCCATCAAGGGCTTCTTGCCATGTAAATAAACAGGTATAAATAAAATTTTGCCTTTGAAACTTTAATTTCTCCTTTCTGCCACTGCACACCCCAATTTGAAGTATTTTATTTTTAAAACTACAGTCCAATGATTAAAGCTGTTAGAAATAATTCATAGATTTTAAATGGATAAAAACTAAGAAATGAAAAGGCTTTTAAACTACATAATTGTGGCAATTCAAGTCATCATAAAATAGAAAGTGTAAACTAAACCACTGAGATTTTTGAGTTCTCAAGACCTTCTTCTTTCTTCCATAAGCTCATTAAATACCTGAGATTGAAAGTTCTTATTACAAAAATAGTTAACTACACAGTGAAAAAACCAGACACTTTAAGTGATCAATATTAATGTCACTAATAAGGCAAAAGGATGTCGTTTGCCTCCAGATGTGATATTCCAAGAAGGACACAACATTAGTTATTCCTTTGGTAAAACAAGCCAAGCCATATAACCTGAGTCTAATCGTGAGGGAAAAATCAAACCCAAATTGAGTGACATCCCATAAAATTGCTGGCCAGTATTCTTTAAAAAAATGTCAACATCATGAAAGAGAAATAAAAGCTGAAGAACTGTTCTAGATTAAAAGGGACTAAAGAAATGTGACAACTAAATGCAAGACATAATACTATACTAGCTCCAATATTGGAAAAATAATTGCTACAAAGGACACTGTCTGGACTCCTGACAAAATTGGGATATGACCTGTAGATTAGATAAAAATATTATAGTATGTTAACATTTTCTAGATTTGATAACAATATTGTGGTTATCTAAGATCCTTTTTCTTAGGAAATACTCATTAAATATTAAGGGAGAAAGAGACATGATTTCTGCAACCTACTCTGAAATTCTTCAGGGGAAAAAATGTCTGTGTGTCTATGTCTCTTTGTTTCTGTCTGTCTATCTAAAGAGAAAGCAAATAAAACCAAATGTTAAAAACTCATGAATCTTGGTAAAGGAGGTCTTTGTACTACTCTTATAACTTTTCTGTAAGTTTTAAATCATTTTAAGAAGTTTAAAATTTTTTTAGGGCCTAACATATAAAAGTACTGCTATATCAGAAAGGCAACCTTGAAAATCAATACTTTCTTTGGTTAAAACTTTCTAAAATTAATTTGAATTTCTGGAATGAGTATTTTTCTGTTTACGAGAGCAAAAAATATTAAGTTAGAAAGAACAGAGTCTAAGTTTCACGCTTTTCACTTAGGGAACCTTGGACAAGTTTACTTAACTTCTCTGAGCCTCAGCAAACTTGTCAGTAAACCTATCTAAAAGTATTGTTGGAAGAATAACACAAGACAAAGTACATGAAAAGCCCAGACTAACTAAGTTGGTGTCTGGATCATATTAACATTCAAACAATATAAGTTCCCTTGCCTTGCCCTTCTAACTTCCAATCATGTATACCACTTCTATAAAGATACTTTATTATGAGTAGCAAAAATAAGAGATCAGAACATTCATCTTTGATTATAAGATCTCAGATGGAACATGGTTAGTAGAGTGTACGTTCATCTATTTGAATGCTTATCTTCTCATGTTTGATTTGCTAGTCTTTAATTATTAAATAAACATGATTCCAAGGGGCAAGAGTTAAAAAAGAGCTACATGTTAGATTACCAAATATATTCTGTTGACCTAAATACACATTTAACATTAGCTCTAATATTGAAACTACACTGACAAGTCCTTTGGAAGGTTACATATATGGATTTATTAAAGAACCACAGTTATCATAGAAAAAAAAAGTAAGATCAAAAAGTAAGATAGATCATTATAAGGTTGTTTGCCTTTAGAAGTCACTCCAAAGAGTCTACTCATTTTTCAAGTTGTTATTAAGGTAATAAAAGTGAGTCTGAAATGAACATTACAATTTTAATAAATCAAGTTCATATAAGAGGCATAAAAGAATTACACAGATCTTTCCAATTTTTTTTGATACCTGTATAAAGCACAGCATATAATCACCAATGGAAAAAAGTTAGAAATATAATAAAGATGACTTTTCAAAGGATAGAACTTATATTCTTTTTATTTAATATTAATTCACCCAGTCTTTCTCAATACTAATACCCATCTCCATTTAGCATCTGAGAGAAAAACTTATAACCACTTATCTTCTGTTTTGGTAATTAAAAATTCATAAAAGCAGGATAAAATAAATGACAAAAGGAAAATAAAATTAAATAATCATAAGAAGTGTATTTATTCTACAAAAGAAAATTTTTAAAAAAAATGATTTTCTGGAAGCTCACTACAAGGAACAAATTAAAATGATTATCATTGAGCTCAGGCTTTCATATTAGATGCTTTATTATCCTGAACTTGGGTTATTTAAGAAAATGTGAAATGCTAAGACTCCCAAGAACAATCATGGATTCGCAAGCATAGCCATGCTTGACTTTTTCTTGCAGTGGCTTGCAATTAACAGAAAAGTCACATGAAAGGGCTTTTAGTGTCAACAGAAATCTGTGTTTTTCTTTAGATCTAAGCTTTACCATTCTGAACAAACACCAATCCCACAAAAACATGGCTCCAAGTTGGGTTACAGTCCACGCTCATATAGTGTACATCTTATCCTGACTACTTGAAGTTGATGTATATGATAGCGGAATTCAGTTCATCATTGTCACATTGAAACTTAAATAAAAGTGGACTATGCTGTATGGCAGGCAGGCAAGAGGTCAGGTTCAGAGGGCAGAAGAAATATAGGAGGAATAGTGAATGCACATAGAGAAAAGATTGGGACTCCAAAAGAATGGTCATTCAGGAGTATGCTAGTAAAAAGAAACACATGTGGCAGTAAGAATTAACAGAAGTCCCACTGGTGACACTTCTCTCCTATGGTGCTTCACTCGTGCAGGTTTCAGGTTGGGGCGGGGGGTGGGAGGCACAGCACCAGCCCACACCATACACACTGTTCATACCCCCAGAGAGTACTTCCTTCTCAGAAACAGCACTGACTTTCTGTCATGGGATCTTGACAAGATACTCTGCTTCTACTAGCTCCAAATTAATCACATTTGTTAAATTCTCTAACATTTCAGGTTCAAGATGGTACACAACCAAAAGGCTTGACTGTACTGGCAAGACCAAGGCTATCATCCACATTGGCCAAATTCCCACCACACAGCTGAGGCTTAACTACAATTCTTGTTATTTTCACACTCTTCAAGTCTCCAGACATTGCCACCCTCTTTTTCTTTGGTCTTTTAGTGTGAAAGTGGAATAAAAGGGAAGTGCTCAGTCAAGAAAGATTAAAAAAAAAGAAGGAAAAAAAAAAAAAAAAAAAAAAAAAAACCAACAAACCATCCAACCAGAGCCCTAGTTTCTTCAAACGTTCCCAAATCCAGAAAGTTTTCTATAGGTTCAGAAATACAAACCCATTGCCATCAAGTTGATTCTAATTCATAGTGACCATACAGGACAGAGTAGAACTGCCTCATAAGGTTTCCAAGGCTGTAATCTTTACAGCAGCAGACTGGCACATCTTTCTCCCATAGAACAGCTGGGGGGTCTGAACCGCTGACCTTTCTGTTAGCAGCCTAGTACTTAGCCACTGTGCCACCAAATCTCCTTATTTATGGTGCTTAGAGCAACAAAAACACAAGAAAAATCAGGAAGCTGCAAGGAAAATGCCAATCCCATAGCTTCTCTGTAGAAACATCTTGGAAAAAGATAAAATCAAGTAAGGGGAGGGATGGGGAATAGACGAGGGAAGGGACCTGCAGGGGTTGGTGTTCCTACTTCAGAGTAGAAGAGGACCAGGCCTGGTCAGGGAGCAACCTCATGACTATTAGAAAACATAACAACAACACTAGCACCACCAGCAGCAAAAAGCAGAAACAATTTCTACTGCCCTAAATTTTAGGCAGCGTTCAAGGGTATTTGTAAAACATCTGGCCCTCCAACATTTGATCTGCCAGCCTGGAGTCAATCAAAAGCCTATTAGGTGACCTTCTGTATAGTGAGATGGTATTTTTCATATAACACAATAACCTTGCTGACATGCAGCTAAATCTACATCTTAGAATTATTAAGTCTAAAAGAAGAATGCTTATGGGAGCTCTCAAGAACTAGTCACAGAGATTTCTTAACTCATTGGTCTCTAAGTCCATTTCTTTTACACTCTCCCAGTTGGGCTTTCTGACTCCTAATTCCCTCTCTTTATTCTCTGCAATATACCTAGCAGGATCTTTATAAAATAAATGCACAGTCACTACCACATACTACATATGGGGCAGTCTAAAACCATGTTAAATAGCTTATAAGGTCATCTTGGGGTCCCTGGGTGGTACAAATGGTTAACACACTTGTCTGCTAACTGAAAGGCTGGAGGTTTGAGTCCACCCAGAGGTGCCTCAGAAGAAAAGCCTAGTGATCTACTTCCAAAAACTCAGCCATTAAGAACCCTATGGAGCAGAGTTCTACTCTGACATACGTGGGGTTGCCATGAGTTAATTCTGAATTGATGGCAACTGTTTTACTTTCCCCCTAGAGGCCATCTTAATCTACATCTTGCCGATAGCTCCTGACTCATTTATTGACAACCCTGCAAGTTGCCCTCCACCCCAAAAGAAAATCAAACAATAAACTGTAATTAATACATCTTACCACTCCAAATATAATGAATTTTATGCTCATTAAATATTCTATGCTTCCTTTATTCCTAGGTCTTTTCACACACTGCTGGTAAACCTCTCCTACTAACTGGTTAACTCTCTCTCCCACACAGTACCCTCCACTTGTAATGACTAAAATTGTCTCACCCTGTAGGACTCAATTTTATAACATGTGCTAATTCAACACATATTTGAGTTCCTGCTATATGCCAGGTATTGTGCTGAGTGCGCATGGATAGGAAGATTGGCTCGCACTCAAAACTTATGAGATATACAGACAAAGATCATACAACGTGTTAAGTGACACAGTGGAAATCTGCACAGAAACTTAAGGAACACAGAGGAGAAGACAACCCGACTGGGGTGACTGGTGAAGGGTGAACGGAGGCTTAAATGATGAGTGTAAATTAGGTAAGCCTTGTCCCCTCCACCCCTATCCTTTGCCAGGTGGATGACTAGGGAGTTTGAGGCACGGTAAATGAATACAGAAGCATGTTGGGAACTACAAGCAGTTAGGTGTATGAGAGCCTAAAGTGTGTGGGAAGGAATAGCAAGAGGTAAGAATGGAGAGGTAAGGAAGAGCTTCAGTGTGTGATCTTGGGCAAATTAAATTACTCTGAGCCTGTTCTCTCATCTTCAGAAAGCTGTGATAATGAAATTAGATGGCATATACAAAGTGCTTAGAACAATATCTGATGTACACTGATTGCTAAATAAATGCTGGCTCTTGTTATTTCTGTTATGTCATTATTACTATTAGGTTCAAAGAGTATTGTGCCTGTTGAGTAGCATCTAGTATAAGTTTTCACAGAGCTAGGAATGATAATGTGTCATCTTGTCACACAGTCAACCCTGAGTACCATAAAGAGCCAGGAGATTAATTAATTTACCCTTCTCAAAGAGCCAGACAATGCTCTCAGATCAAAAATCCCAGAGTTGGTGTATTAGTTTCCTATTGCTGAAGTAACAAATTACCACAAACTTAGTGGCTTAACACAAATGTATTGTCCTACAGTTCTGGAGGTCAGAAGTCTGAAATGGGTCTCAATGGACTAAAATCAAGGTGTTGGCAGGGCTGTGCTCCTTCTGGAGGATCTATGGGAGAATCTGCTTCTTGCCTTTTCCAGATTCTAGAGGCCACCTCCATTCGTTAACTCATGGCCCCTTGCTCTGTCTTCAAAGCATGTCACTCCAACCTCTGCTTCTGTCCTCACATCTTCTCTGACTTTCACCTTCTTGCCTCCCTCTTATAAGGATCCTTGTGATTACATTGGGCCTTCCCAGATAATCCAGGATAATCTCCCCATCTCAAGAGACTTAACTTAATCACATATGAAGAGTCCTTTTTACAATGTAAAGTAACATGTTCATAGGTATTGGGGATTAAGACATGGACATCTTTGGGGGCTCATTATTCGGCCTACCACATCTGGTCCCATTGCTTCCATTTTGAGTAGTCATAAACAACAAATTTAATAGTTATGTTTTAGTATTTGTAGTTCACATTCAGGAAAAAGTAAGTCAATCAACTGATTATTCAAACAAAAAGTCATCAGGTTGATAATAACATTGGAAGTGAAAAAAATGAGAAATGGAGACAACATATTTAGGCCAATTATTTCAAAAAAGAAGAAAGTACCTAAACCCTTCTGAAATTAGTTTGAAAGGTGGCCTTAAAACCATATGATAGAGAATCAAACACTAATAACTGTTTCAAAGGGCCTTGGAGATCATTAAGTTCAATTCTTCATTTGTTAAATGAATACTATTTTATAAAAATTCATACATGGTACAAGGTCCCCAATACCTGTAATATGGACTATAATCTAGCTTATATTTCCCTATTGTTACTATAGAGTTATCATGAAAGATTCTGTCAAATGATCTGGTAAAATCTAGATACAACAAAACTACGGCCAAGCTAAAAACTCTATCAAAAGAAAAAATAAAAAGAAAACTTATGTGCCCAGAAAAGAGGAGTTTAAAAGACCAAATATAAGAGCTCAAAGATACCCCTTCAAGAAAGATAAGTCAAAATGAAAAGGTTCTATAGGTGTGCTTGGGAATCAATTTAGGATAAAACATACTTAGTAATCTAGAGTATAAAAATCTATTGCAAATATTTTTTTTCCTCTTTCCCAAAGACAAAAGTTTGATTTTAAAATCTGAGACTACGCAAATAATGTAATTATGTTATCAAGTGAGCTAAAACTGCCAGGGTTTCTTCCATGAATGCAACTTGTTAGATGTTAGGATCATACTCAGAACCAACAAAAAGTTTTAAAAACATTTTGAGAAAGTGAAAGAGCTCTTTCTGTATGCTATGTTTTTATTTATTTGTTTGTTTTTTAAATAAAGTATGTCCTGATCTCATAAGCAGGTTAGGTTTGGGGAGCCACTGTACGTTCCTGAACAAGCTTCCATATTTGTAACAACATTCCTTAGCCAACATCTATTCCAAATGGTCACCCTGCCTTGGTTAGAATACCACCAGCAAAAAGGGAATTTACTTCCTCACAGAAATATTTTCTGTGGACAGTTTTGGTAACGTTGCCTTTATCTACCCCAAGGATGTCCCTCTTGTTCTCTCAGGAACACTCACTCTCTGTCCTCAGGGTTGAGGCAGTAACTGTCCACCATGACTTCGTTATCTTAAGTATAAAAATTCTAGAAATTGCAGGTAAGTGAGCTATGATTCTTTTATGCTGACATATATTTAAACACATTACCTCTACTATCTGCTTGCAAGATGTAAGACAAGCAAGTAGATTCAATATCACAATTGAACATTTTAAACCAATAATAAACATTCCAACAGCCTCTCTTGTCACCTGTTTTTTTCAAGTCATATTGCCTTTTAAAATGAAGAATTTATCACAACTTCATTACTTTTCATTGAATTTTTCTAAAAAAGAAAGTCTTAAATGGATACCTGAGGATCAACAGATTTGCTAAACTCAGGTGACTTTTCTAAAGAGATTAAGAATCTCAGTCACCATTTAAAAACACTATTGGAATGATTTAAGATTAATGAAAATTAATAGAAAACATAAACGTGCAAATCTGACCTTTCATCTAAAACTCTAAGGTCACTCTCATTTAGCTTTGCTATAAAATTTCTTATACGTTAGCAATCTTGCAAAAACTAAGGAAAAAAAACCCCAAATTTTAGTCCATCCTGTTCATGAAAATATATTGCCTAGTTTATCTTAATTTAAATTTAAGGAGGTTATATTTTTTTCAGCAGGCAATAAAAGACTGGTAAAGAATCCAAGTTCCCCTCCATGCAAATGCAAATAACTAAATGGTGTTATATCTTTTTGGTAATTTAAATGATTAAGAGATATACATTATTTAGTTCATTTATCAAAGCTTTACTATAATACATTTAGAAACACTGGAATTTATTGTTATTAATGCTAATATTTATGCAAAAATAGTTATGATAAAAGGGAAAAGTATATTGAAATTACTTTTTATACCATTTATGGAAAAAGAAAATTTTGTGGGTTGTTTTTAGTAGAAATATTATATATCTAAGAAATTAATATATCTTAACCAAGAGACATCCTATAACCAGAATATAAAGCTGTTGTTAGAAAGCAACTCGTATTTTGCTATTCTTTGAATAATGGCTAGATTCTACTTTCATTGTTGATTTTTTCTGGCGAGGAAATAGAGAATAAATCAGATAAGAAAGAATTGCTACCCATTTTGCAATAGCATTGTGTTTTAGTGACTCCTAGTTGCATAAGCAATTACCCAGCTACTTGAGATAGGTAAAGTAGACAATTATTAATCTTGGTAAATTTAGGTGAACCAGGGATATTTAATGCACCTCAGATATCCTCTCTTTGACTGTTAATCCCTGAAATTTCATCATTAATGTGCAATTCCCTTTATTTAAGGCTCTGATTTTTATAAAATGAAATTGTTCCAGGCATTTTTTTTTTTAACCTAAAGCATAATTACAGAAATGTAGAGGAAGTTTAACGAAGAGACAGTTGCATGAGGGGGAGAAGAATGATGAAGAATCCCAAAATACTGGCTCTTGAAAACAAAACAGTGGATCTGAACAATAATAACATAAAATAGCTTCACAGTTTGGTCTAGGACAATCCTGAACCTGAACTAATTGTTTCAGATTGGAGTGCAATGAAAAGTTGTTTACTTTTCTACTGAGGGCTAAATAATAAACAAAAGCAATACTGTTATGCCAGGACTGGACGACTGATGTCTAAAAATGTGAGGAAGATGCTAAGAGGCTATGTTCAGAAGATACAGAAGATAAAAGAGAAGATTACCCCCCAAAACAACTGAAAGTTTATTTTATGCACTGAGTTCTGCCTCTGGTGAGGGCAAACTAGCTTGTATCTGACCAATATTCCTGCCAAGAACGATTAGAAGAGGAGAACAAAATTTAAAATAAGTAAACAAATATATTAAAATCAATCATATATCTAAATAACAGCAACAATTAAAAACATGAAAACCAACCATTTCAATAACATAAAGAGAATGCACACATAGGACTAGAACTAATAAGTGACATGTAAGACTTCTACACAGAAAACTATAAAACACTACTGATAAATATAAACGAAGAAATATACTTGGTTCGAGGTTGGAAAATGTGATATTATTACAATGTCAATTTCCCCTAAAATGATCTATATAATCAATGCAATATCAGTCAAAATTCCAGCAGAATTTTTTGTGGATGTTGACAAATGTAGAAAGGCAAAGGGTCAAGAATAATTAGGATAATCTTCAAGGAAAAAAAAAAAAGCCTTGAAAAACACTCACTGTCAATATCAAGACATAATAAAGCTATGGTAATTAAGCTTGTGTATCAGTGGAAAGATAGACAAATAGACCAAAGGAGCACAAAAAAACTCCAGGACAGACCAACACATATAGATACAAGATTTATGATAAAGGTGACCATGCATAGCCATGGGGGAAAGGTCAAAACTTTCAATAAATGCCCTTGACTCAAATGGATATCCTTTTAGGAAAAAAAAAAAAAAAAAGAATCTTGACTCCCACATCTCATAGCTTACATAAAAATCAATTCCAGTTGGATTGAAGATCTAAATGTAAAAGGCAAAATAATAAATTTTCTAGAAGAGTTCATCCAAGAATATCTTCTTCATGGCTGTGTAGGGAAGGTAAACATTTTTTAAACAGCATACAAAGAGCACTAAGGCAGAAAGGAAAATATTGATAAGTTCAATAATATTGAAATTAAGAATGTCTGTTCTTCAAAAGGCACCAATAAGCTTCTGTTTGGGATGATGAAACAGTTCTGGAAATAGAGGTGATGGTTGCAAAACATTGTGAATGCAGTTAATGTCACTAAATTGTACACTTAAAAATGGTTAAAATAGCAAATTTTATATTACACATATTTTATCACAATAAAAATAAATAAGGCACCATTTACATGATAAGACGGGTTACAGAATGGAAGAATACAGATAAATTACCATGTCTTACAAAAGACTTCTATCCAAAGAAGGTGGGCAAGAGGGGAAGTTGACCGCAAACCAGTTAAGCCTGTATATAAATGGGCAAAAAATATGAACAGGCACTTTCCAAAAAAAGAGATCTAAATAGCCAATGAATACATAAAAATATATTCAATATCATTAGTTAACAGGCAAACAGAAATTTAAACCACAAGTAGATACCATTATGCTCCCATCAGAATGGCCAAAATAAAAAAAAAGGGTTAAGTGTTGGCAAGGATATGGAGCTACAGCATATTACTGTTGAGAATGTAAATTTATTCAGTTACTTTGGAAAACTATTTGGCAGTTTCCTTGGGTGTCACCAACAGTTAAGTGCTTGACTACTAATAGAAAGGTTGATGTTTTGATCCTACCTCAAGGCACCCTGGAAGAAAGGCCTAGCAATCTTCTTCTGAAAGCCCACAGCCTTGAAAACCCTATGGAGTGTAGTTCCACTCTGCAACACATGGGGTTGCCATGAGTTGGAATTGACTAGATAGCAACTGATGATTTTAGTAGAGCAGAATAATTGTATATCCTATGGCCCAGCAATTACACGCCTAGCTAGACACCCAGCAGAAATGTTTACATACATTTAAAAAGAAAAAAAAAAATCACTGCCTTCAAGGAGATTTAGATTCATAGCGACCCTATAGGACAGAGTAGAACTGCCCCATAGAATTTCCAAGGAGTGGCCGGTGGATTCTAACTGCCAACCTTTTGGTTAGCAGCAGAATGCTTAACCACTGCACCATGAGGGCTCCACATTAAATGAGACAAAAAAAATATAAACAGGAACGTTCATAGTACTATTAGTTGTAATAGTAAAATTGGAACATTGAAAATACTCAATTCCCCTATAACAGAAGCATTGATATATTGTGATATATACATACAATGGAACACTATATAGTGATGAAAATGAATGAACTACAGCTACTTATAAAAATCATGGAATAGTCTCACCAATACAACATTAAGCAAAAAACGCCAAACGTTGATAAATTATTCTGTTTACATCAAGTTTTAAAACAGGTCAAAGCAATGTATGCTGTCAGAATGCGAGACAGTGGTTATCTTTGGGAAAAGGGAGGGGACGGTAAATAGAGGGGCCTGACAGGGGTTTCTGGAGTATGGTTAATACTCTATTCCTGATTTGACTGCTGGTTATATGGGAGAAATCACTTTATGAAAATTTATAGCTGTACACTTTTCTGTGGTATGTTATAATTCAAAAAACTCTTTTATTGAGTCTTCCGGCAACATGGCGCCCTAGGCAGAAGCACCACACCGTCCCTCCACAGCAAAGATCTGAAAAACTAAGCCAATCCTGAAATCCTAAACAACAAATGAAGAGATAAAGAACTCAGCCAAGCACCAAATGGAATAAGAAACTGACAGAGAACAGAGAGTGAGGAGACATACATGGAGAGGTCCCCTATCAGCTAATGCAGCACGGATCCGCCATCTTGGACTCCTATCAGAGACCAGCAAATAGGGGGTACGAGAAAGCAGCTTCACAGAGCTTCCAGAAGGAGACAGAACAACTGGTAAACAGCGATATGCACTTTCCCAACCCCCCAACCTTCTTCACCCCCACTCAGCCTCCTCTGCTTCCTACGGACACAGTCTCTTGGCCTGGAAGCACCGGCTGCTTGGATTCCACCCACCCACACTGGTTGACTCCCTGAATGCCATTTGTTGGCTGCTGGTGTTGCTTTTTTCCGCTTCTTTAGATTTCTTCCTTACCTCTCACCACCTCCGACTCCTTTCGCTCAAATACCTGGCTCCGTGCGCCATCTTTGCTTCTTCCTGAGGAGCTGTGGAGCTCCGTGCAAGTGTGGAACTGCTTCCTGGTCCGTGCTGCCATGCTGGTGGGATCCCGGTGCTTTTGTTTGTTTTCAATTGTTTGTTTGTTTTCTTTTTCTTTTCTCGAGTTGGGAGCCCCTTCTGGCCAGGCAGTGCTGTGCGGCTTGGGACCTACCCCCTCAGCTTGTGCAGATGCGCAGAGAGATCCCTGAGAGCATTTCTTTTTTCCTGTTTTTTTTTTTTCTTTTCTGTTTTTTTTTGGGTTTTTTTACTGTTCTTTTGTTTTGTTTTCTTTTCCCTCTTTTACCCTTTTTGTCTTTCTTCATTACTCAGTTTCTCATCTCTCTATACCTTCCTTCTCTTCCTGTCCCCTGAATACCTGGTACTGAATACCTCTATGCCTCCTAGCCAGGCTGTAGTTCAACACCTGGGAACAACTTCCCCAGACCTTAGCCACACCGGTGGGATCCCTGGTAGCTTTGCTGTTCTTTTTTCTTTCTAATTTTTATCTATTCATTATTTTTTTTTCTTTACCTTTTTTTCTTCTTCTTCCCCTTTTTGTTTTTCTCCATTTCATAGTCTCTCATCTCTCCACTCCAACGGCAAGCTCCCCTAGCACTCTTTTTTGTTTGTTTGTATGTTTTTTGCTCCTGTTTCTCTCTCCTCTCTCCCATACTCATCTTAGCTCCACATATCACAATCTCCCCCGTCCATCCTGCCTACCTGCACCGTGCGCTTAACATCACACCACCAAGCAGCACAGGCATGGCCTACCGGAACCTGCCCTGCACTGATTACTGACCATCCTGGTGGCTGTAGTAAGTGGCACAAACAACCCATCCCAGCAACTCCTCTTCAGCTAGACCTGCCCTGCTGTACCATATCTGAGCGACTAACCCTGCCAATTGGAGAAGGAGGCGAAAAGTATCGTGCCCACAGATGAGCAAACAACATAGAACACACAGCCCGCCTGCTCAGACATAGCCAAATTGAAAAAGAAAAGGACGAAACAAACAAATCTACAATGAATACACAAGAAAAATAACTACTGAATGCCCTGAAGACAGCAGACAATATCAAAACATTTACAAAAACGGGACAGGATGGTTCTAGTAGGCATACAAAATAAAACACCAGGTGACTTTCCAGTAGAAGAAAAGGCACTAGAACTACCTGATAGGGAATTCAATTCTCTAATACTCAGAATTATCTAAGAGTTGAAGCAAAAAGCAGACAAAAATGAGGAAAAAATAGACAAATTTATGGAAAAGGCAGACAAATTCATGGAAAATACAGACCAAGAAATGGAAGAATTCAGGAAAATAATGCAGGAACAAAATGCCAAAATAAGTTCACAACTAGAAATCATACAAAAACAACAATTAGAAATCCAAAAGATAAACAACAAGATTTCAGAAATGGCTCAGTGGTGAAGTCACTTCTGAGCTTCACTGTTCAGCCAGGGATTGGACCACCCCATATAACAAAATAGGACTAATGAGGCACAGCAGTCCAGGGACAAGGACTAGAAGGCAGCAGGGGACAGGAAAGCTGGTGATAGGGAACCCAAGGTTGAGTAAGGACAGTGTTGACATGTAGTGGGGTTATTAACCATTGTCATAGGGCAACATGTGTACTAAATGTTTAATGAGAAACTATTTTGTTCTGTAAACCTTCATCCAAAGTGAGAATAGCAGTACAACTGGAAGAACGTAATCGATGTCACTGAACTGTGCGTGTAGAAATTTTTCAAATGGATGGTGTATCTTTGGCTATGTATATTTTTGACCAAAAAAAAAAAAAGGTCGAGAAGGGAGAGGGTTGACATGTCATGGGGTTGTTAACCAATGTCATAAAACAATATGTGAACTGACTGTTTAATGAGAAACTATTTGTCCTCTAAACCTTCACCTGAAGTACAATTAAAAAAAAAAAAGATTTCAGAAATGGACAGTGTCATAGAAGGGCCAAGGAGCAGATTTGAAATGGTGGAAGACAGGATCAGCAGAATTAAGACAAACACTTGGATACAACTCTGTTTGAGGAAAAATCAGAAAAAAAGAACAAAGAAAAATGAAGAAACCCTGAGAATTATGTGGGATACAATCAAAAGCAAAAATCTGCAGGTGTTCGAAGTTCCAGAACAGGGGGAGAAAACTGAAAACACAGAGAGGATCACTGAAGAATTGCTGACAGAAAACCTCCCCAATATCATGAAAGATGAAAAGATGACCATCCAAGAAGCTCAACGAACCCCATATAGGATAGACCCCAAAAGAAAATCACCGAGGCATTTGTCAAAATTCATACAGCTGCATACCAAAAAGCGTACAGTCTACTGTATGTCAAATACACCTCAATAAAAAAACTATTAATTTGGAAGCAAAAAAGAATTAATTTTACTTCTTTTTATGCTTGTGAAAAGTTAAATATCTGTGGTGTTATAATCTGCTTTTAGTGTTGATTAGATTACAAAGAAAATTAAATGATATATCCGTAAAACATTTTCTTACTCTTGTAAAGATAGAAATTTATAAAGTTAAAATGAAGAAAATGTTGGGAAAAAAGAATATTCACTTCAGTCTTGCTGGTAAAAACAGACTTTTAAAAATACATATTTCAACCAAATGATGAAAGAAGAAATATATGTATGTTATGTGTTTGATATTCACAAGTTGCATAATAGGAAAACAAAAACAAGCTCTAAGTTATTTCTTTTAGTTTTTATGCACGAGAACATTAGGGAAAAATTAATGACAGGGTATAATTTTTATTGTTGTTATTAAAAACAAAGTAGAAATTTTTTAGTTAAGGAATTCTACTTCCTCTTAAGGCTTATTTTGCGTTTTTTCCATCTTCAGGCAATGAATCTAGAAGCTAAATATTTGTTTTAAGACAATTCATTCCTGGGGCATTCTGGGAAACAGCTTGCCTTTACCGGATGTCTAACTTATTCACATTTATTTTGAGTTATCTTATTATAATATATCTATAAAAACATAAGAATGAAATTGAGGTTCACTGTGAAAGCAATATACACCTGAACCACATTTAAATATATCGCATCCAGTCTACCTTAAGGAAAAGTAGAAAAACCATGGGACCCACAATAAATAGCAAATTATTTATGAAAAGGGTTACCTAAGAGGCAAGATAAATAAGAAGTCCCATTTGCTCATACATATTTAGATATTGCCTTATTTTGAAACATCCAAGCATTTATTTTATAAACACAGGTAATTACTAGATATTAGTTTAAAAAAATCTCTACCCAATGTTATCTGGACAAACCTCAGTCTTTGAAAGAAGAAAAAAGTGGTATTTTAGTCTGGTGGTACAGTGGTTAAAGTGATAGACTGCTAATCGAAAGAGCTGCGGTTTGAAACCACAAGGGGCTCCGCCGGAGAAAGATGTGGCAGTTTGCTTTCACAGAGATTTACAGCCTCAGAAACCCTATGGGGTTGCTATGAGTACTATTAACTGTAACAGTAATATTGGAACATTGAAAAGACCCAATTCCCCTATAACAGAAGGATGGGTATATTGTGATATATACATACAATGTAACACCATACAGCAATGAAAATGGATGAACTACAGCAAGTTATAAAAACATGGAACAGTCTCACCAATATGATGTTAAGCCAAAAAAGCCAAACCATTGATAAATTATTCTATTTACATCAAGTTTTAAAACAGGTCAAAGCAATGTATGGTGTCAGATGAGGGATGGTGGTTATCTTTGGAAAATGGAAGGGGACTAGACTTGACGGCACTGGATTTGTTTTTTCTTTTTGGTTAATGTCATTTTGGAGCCCTGGTGGTGCAGTGGTTAAGAGCTCACCTGCTAACCAAAAGGTCAGCAGTCTGAATTCACCAGCTGCTCCTTGGAAACCCTATGGGGCAGTTCTACTCTGTACTATAGGGTTCCTATGAGTCAGAATTTTCTGATTAATGTCATTTGACTCACCCAAAGTTCCCCTACTCCTTGCCCCATCTTGGAAATCTCCCCATATTTTGTAATTTTAGGGTTATACCATGAGCAAGTTGGTGTAACAGCTACATTTTTATAGTTAATGGCAAAAAATTATACCTTACAAGAAAAATATCTTACCACTTGTGCTGGAACTTGTTCCATTTTTGCAGCAGGAGTTCCTGGTCTTGGATAAAACTGGTTAATAAAGAGGCTTGGAAATTTGTACTCTTCAACAAGTTTCACTGTTTCCTGAAAATCTTGATCTGTTTCTCCAGGAAAACCACAGATGATGTCTGTAGCAATAGTTATTCCAGGAACTCTAAAAATAATAAGGCAAAAAGGTACAAAGTTGACCATAAGTCATAATTATTCTATTTCTCTGACATTTTAAACACCATTGTTCTTTTTGAAATTAAATTTTATTTTTAGGAAAGGGACACTTGCAAATAGTTTCAAAAGAGCCCTAAATATTAAAAGCTTATAATGAAAAGCAGTAGTCCACTGTCTTATTCTCAGAGTTACCCACCTTTAATTCTTACAGACGCTTCTTCATTCTTACCTTCACATTTTTAAGTAGGTGCTTACACTGATATTTCTAGATTTACTGATTTTTAGACAATACTTAGTGACTTCTATATTAGGGTAAATGACAATTTAGCTCTTTAAATTTCTTTCTCTCCACTCTTGTAGCATAATCATTACACAACTTTCAGTTAAACTAATAGTATTACCACTGGTATGATTGGCAGAGATATTGCTCCCTGGTAAGTCAACTGGTATACTATCATTAAATTTGTTTTCCACAACTTTTAGTTTTTCTTAGAGTTAATAACTGCCTCTTTTAAAAAAAAAAAAAAAAAAGACTTTTTTAGTATACTATGTATCTATGGCTAGTGTTTTCCAAAAGCTCCATAACCACCCCTACCCCCATCAAAACAAACAAACAAACAACAAAAAAAAAAAACCCGTTGCACTCAAGTCGATTCTGGTTCATAGCTACCCTACAGGACATAGCAGAACTGCCCAACAGGGTTTCCAAGGCCATAATCTTTACAGAAGCAGACTGCCAAATCTTTCCCCCACAACGACTGATGGGTTCGAACTACCAACCTTTCGGTTAGCAGCCGAACTCCATAAAATCTATTAAATACCAGTATTTTCTTCTAAACATTCAATGTATCATATAATTCACCAGTCCTATTTTTTTCATCTGGAGATGTCACTCTTGCTTTTTTCAGGTGTGTTTTGCTTTCACAATGAATTTGCTGTCATCCTTGAACATTGTTTCTTTCATTCAATTCCTCTTTTCCTGGATCCTATATCTTAATTCTTGATTAACTTTCTCTTCCTCATTCTGCTGAAGCAGGCTTTCAGAAGCTTCATCAGGAAGAATGCCAGGGAACTTTGCTGTTAAGTCTTAGCATGTCTGAGCATGTCTTAATCCTTACAACTGGTTTGATAGTATGGCTGTGTATAGTACCATTAAGTTGAAAAGTATCATCTATCAAAACTTTGCATTGTTCCATTATTCAAAGCATCATTTTGTTGTTGTCGTTAGTTGCTGTTAAGTTGATTCTGACTCATGGTGACCCCACGTGTACAGAGTAGAACTGCTCCAAAGCATTTTCAATGCTGTGATCTTTCAGAAGCAGATCTCCAGACATGTCTTTCGAGGTGCCTCTGGGTGGGTTCAAACAGCTAGTAGTCAAGTGCTTAACCACTTGCATCACCCAGTGACTCTACATTATTTTTCAGCTGGCAAAAGTTGCTGATGAGATGTCCAAATACACTCTAATGCACAATTCTTTACATGAGTCCCAACTCTCTTTCTGAAAACTTTTAGGATATTCTCAATGTTTTTAAATTTCATGATACTATACCTTGGATTGGTTCTTTAAATCTGTGTGCAGGGATACGAGAGACTGCAGTTATGCAGTCTGAAGACTTATGGTCTTTAGTTCTAGGAAATTTTCCTAGATTATTTCTTTGATAATTCATTTTCTTTTTATGGGCCTCCTCTCCTTTGGATGCTGAAACTACAGAGTTGACCCCTAAGCTTTTTCTGTCTTTATTTTCCATCCTTCTCCTTTTGTTCTATTTTTTTTGAAGATTTAATTAAGTTTAGCTTCCAACTTGTCTATTGAAAAAAATTTAACCGAAAATCAAATTTTTAATTTCCAAGAGGATTTTCTTGTTCTCTAATTTTCCTATTTTATAGCATCCTACTCTTTTTTTTAAATAGATAAACAGTAACTTTCCTTATCTCTCTGAAGATATTAGTTAATGTTTTTGAAAATTTTCTTCTGCTTTCTGTAATTGTGCCTATTTTCAACCAAGTTCTTATATTTTGGTTCCCTTCATTCATAGTTGAGACTTCCTCACAAATAATGATTCTTGCTGATTTTTTCATATTTAAGAGTAAAGTACAAAAGCTTTTCATTACAGAGTGATGGGGTAGTAAGCTGTCTTTGTTTTGGTAGACTCCACCAAATGTTAGCATCTTGGAAGTTATATCTGTGAGGCCATTCACTTTCTCCATAAGTATGTTCCTAGATCCTACCGAGGATTACATAATTTTATTTTGGTGTTCTGTGAGAATAACATTAAGAATATTAAAAAATCCAGTATTATAACAACAGAAAAATAACCTCAAATATTTAAAATCCAAGAATAAATACTTAACTTATACCCATTGCCATCAAGTCAATTCCAACTTACAGTGACCCTATAAGACAGAGAAGAGTTGCCCCATAGGGTTTTCTAGGCTATAGTCTTTATAGAAGCAGACTGTCACATCTTTCTCCTGCAGAACAACTGGTGGATTTGAACCACCAACCTTTGGTTAGCAGTCCAGCACTTAACCACTGTGCCACCAGGGCTCCTTACCTAACTTATAGGTATATAAATTTTCCTAATAAATGTCAATTTTCCTATCACCTAAATGCAGTTCTATATGGATGAATAAAGTAATTAAGACACATGATATATTTTAGGGCATAAGAGACAAAAAAAAAGGATGCATCAGTAAGGAACGCTGAATTACTGGATTCCTAATACAAACAAGGAACCCTGGTGGCGCTGTGGTTAAGCACTTGACTGCTAACTGAAAGGTTGGCAGTTTGAACCCACCAGCTGCTCTGTGAGAGAACGATGTGGCAATCTGCTTCTCTAAGGATTTACAGCCTTGGAAACCCTATGAGGCAACCTTGGAAACTCTATGGGGCAGTTGTACTCTGCCCTATAGGGTTGCTATGAGTTGGGAGCAACTCGATGGCAACAGGTTTGGAGTTTTTTTGGTTAATACAAACAACAGCTTTCCAAGCCTTGTTTGGATGCTACTTTAATTTCTGTGGGAAAAAAGAATGATGAAATTTATTGTTTAAAATATTTCTTTCTGAATTCTACTTGGTCTCATCTATTAATTTGGCTGAACTTTAATTAGTAAGATAAGTTCCAAGTTCCGGAGCTTTTCTTTGTGATGATAAAAAGATACAATATACATAGGAAAAAAATGAAACAGTATATTTGAAAAAAAATTTTTAAATTTTTGTTATGACATAAAAATCTTTTTTTTCTTTAAGGGTGATTATCAAAGCCATAAATATCATATGCTTTAGCAGAAAGCTGTAGATTAAAAGACCACTTTCTCAACTAACTAATAAAGCATGTAGAATTAAAAAAAAAGTCAATAAACTTTAATTAGCTGGTTTTATACTTGCCTTATAACTATTCCTGATGAAAAGAAATCCTCAACTAAAAATAGCAGTAATAGATCACAGCAGACAATGAAATAGAAGAGCCCATCCGCCCAGGAAATTAAAAAAAAAAAAAAAAAAAATCCTAGAAATTGCCTGTGAAATACTGCAGAAACAAAGACAATTGGGTTATTGTCCTAGGGTATGAATTGGCATGAACTTGGCACTAGACTACGGGGTATTCCCAAAGGAAAGTACCTTACTGTTTTCCCCCATCCTTCTTGATCCATTTTAGTTCAGCTCAGTATTATGCAACACCTGATTACTTTGGCCTTGAGGTCCACAGTGAAATAGAAAACACAAACTTTTAAAAAGGAATTGTCATAAATGTTAAGAAAGGAGATGTTCAATGCATAGATACATTTGATAATTTATGTAAAAATCAGACTGACATGGTGGGGAGGTCATTAATGAATTAGTGAAAGACCTGTATTAGTGAATATTTACAAGTAATAGCAATTTAATTGGTTTAAAAAAATAAAAATATAAACTGCTTATAAATGGTTTTTTAATTAGAGATTGCACATTAATGTTAGCTGAAGCTCATCTATACATTAATTTTAGATATGTAAATGATGCTGCTTAAGTTCTTGAAAATGATTTAACCCTTTAGGTGGATCAACTAAAACCTCATATTTAAACTGTTAATTTAATTATTAAATAATTCTCTTCAGTACATGGGAAAAGGAAATAACCACTAGAAATGGGACAAATTCTAAATTATTGTCATATTTAAGTATCTAAAGAAAACTATAAGGGGTTTTCGTATATAAGATGGAACATTAATCCACATATTTAAGGTGTCAATTCTGGGTAAATGCTGTTTTGATATGCTATGAACTTTCAAAATACTAAAATCTTAAAAATGATCATTTCTACAAATTTATTAAAGCTGTGAGTCTAATGTATATAATTATTAAGCAATATTTGGCTTTTTAAATATAAAACTCTCTGTATTTCATTTCTAGGCAACATGGCGCTATAGTCAGAAGCACCACACCGTCCCTCCGCAGCAAAGATCAGAAAAACTAAGTCAAACAGAGACTCACGTCAATCCTGAAAACCTAACCATCAAATGCAGAGATAAAGAACTCATCCAAGCACCGAATGGAATAAGAAACTGACCGAGAACAAAGAACGCGGAGAGATACATGCAGAGGTCCCCTATCAGCTACTGCAGCATGGATCTGTCATCTTGGACTCCTATCAGAGATCAGCGAATAGGAGGTATGAGAAAGCAGCCTCACAGAGCTTCCAGAAGGAGACAGAACAAGTGGCAACCCACGATATAGGCTTTCCCACCCCCACCCTTCTTCACCCCATTTAGCCTCCTCTGCTTCCTGCAGCCACAGTCTATTGGCCAGGAAGCACGAGCTTCCCCCCAGTGCCGCTTGGATTCCACCTGCCCGCACTGGCCAGCTTCCTGAGTGCCATTTGCTGGCTGCTGGTGTTGCTTTTTTCTGCTTCTTTAGATTTCTTCCTTACCTCTCACCACCTCCCACTCCTTTCTCTCAAATACCTGGCTCCGTGCGCCATCTTTGCTTCTTCCTGAAAGGCTGTGAAACACTGCTCGACTGTGAAACTGCTTTCCAGCCCATGCTGCCATGCTGGTGGGACCCCCGGGGATTTTTGGTTTGTTTGTTTGCTCTGATTTGTTCTGTTTTGATTTGTTTGTTTGTTTTCTTTTTCTTTTCTTGGCTTGGGAGCCCCTTCTAGCTGGGCAGTACCCAGTGGCTTGGAAGCTAGTCCCTTACTCGGTACAGACGCACAGGGACCTCCCTGGGGGCACTTCTTTTTTCTTGTTTGTTTTTGGTTTTTTTTTTTCTTTCATTTCTTTGTTTACTTTTCTTCACTCTCTTATTCCCTTTTTGTCTTTCTTCATTTCCAGTTTCTTGGTTTATTCATTTTTTTTCTTTTAGCCTTTTTCTTTTTTTTTAATTTTTGTTTTTCCCCATTTCTTAGTCTCTCATCTCTCTAGCCAACAGCAAGCACCCTTAGCACTCTTTTTTGTTTGTGTGTATGTCTTTGGCTCCTGTTCCTCTCTCCTCTCTCTCTCGTCTTTCCCATACCCATCTTAGCTCCACACATCACAATCTACCCCCTCTTTCCTGCCTACTGCACCGTGCATTGAACATCACACTCCCAAGCAACATAGGCATGGCCTATTGGAACCTGCAATACACTGATTCCTGGTCTGTACTGTCAGCCCTGGTACATGCCACAAAAAACCTATCCGAGCAACTCCCCTTCAGCTGGACCTGCCCTGGTTTACCATAACTGAATGACTGACCCTGCCCTTTGGAGAAGGAAGTGAAAAGTATCATGCCCACATATGAGCAAACAACAAAGAATGCACAGCCCGCCTGCTCAGACATAACCAAATAAAACAAAAAAGTAGGATGAAACACAAATCTACAATCAATAAATGAGGAAAATCACCACTGAATGCCATGAAGAGAGCAGACAATATCAAAACATTTACAAAAACAAGACAGGATGGTTCCAGTAGGCATCCAAAATAAAACACCAGATGACCTTCCAGTAGAAGAAAAGGCAGTAGATCTAACTCATAGGGAATTCAAATCTCTAATATTCAGAATTATGCAAGACTTGAAGCAAAAAAAAAAAAGGCAAAAATGAGGAAAAAATAGACAAATTCATGGAAAATACAGACAAAAAAAAGGAAGAATTCAAGAAAATAATGTGGGGAAAAAATGCTAAAATAAATTCACAACTAGAAATCATACAAAAACAACAATTAGAAATCCAAAATATAAACAACAAGATTTCAGAAATGGGCAGTGTCATAAAAGGGCTGAGGAGCAGGTATGAAACAATGGAAGATAGAATCAGTGAAATTGAAGGCAAACACTTGGATACAACTCTGAGGAAAAATCAGAAAAAAAGAACAAAGAAAAATGAAGAAACCCTGAGAATTATGTGGGATACAATCAAAAGCAAAAATCTGCGAGTGATTGGAGTTCCAGGACAGGGGGAGAAAACAGAAAACACAGAGAGGATCACTGAAGAACTGCTGACAGAAAACTTCCTCAATATCATGAAAGATGAAAAGGTGACCATCCAAGAAGCTCAACGAACCCCATATAGGATAGACCCCAAAAGAAAATCACCGAGGCATATCATAATCACACTTGCTAAAACCAAAGACAAACAAAGAATCCTGACAGCAGCTCAAGAAAAACAAAAAGTCACATACAGAGGAGAAACAATAAGACTAAGCTTGGATTATTCAGCAGAAACCATGCAGGCAAGAAGGCAACGGGATGACATATATAAAACCTTGAAAGAAAAAAATTGCCAGCCAAGAATAATATATCCTCCAAAACTCTTGGTCAAATATGATGGTGAAATTAGGTCATTTCCAGATAAACAGAAATTAAGGGACTATGTAAAAACAAAACCGAACTTACAAGACTTATTAAAGGAAGTCCTTCGATCTGAGAACAAACAATATCAGACCACAGGCTGAATACAGGACACAGGATTGTACTAGCCAGATACCAACGTAGGAAATGAACTCTTAAGGACTAAGTAAAACCAAAAGAATTACAAAAGAGAACCAGAGAAGTTAATCTGTAAATGACAACAGCATCAGAACAATAAAAGAGGGAATAAACGGTGTAGATATAGAACCTTCTAATGGAGAGGAAGTCAAGCGATACCAAGTAATAATAGACTGGTAGAAATCTAGGAAGATAAGGGTAAATTTCAGGGTAACCACAAAGAAAGTTAACAAATCTACTCATCAAAATAAAGAAGAAAAAGATAAAGTCCAGTATAAACAAAATCTACAAAAACAAAAGAAATGGAAAAAAGAAATCCACAAACAAAAGGAACTCAGCACAGGAGAGTAAGAGGAACAAAGAAAATGTCAGCACCACCAAAAAAAAAAAAAAAAGCACTACAAAATGCAATCCCACTCCTAGGAATATATCCTAGAGAAATAAGAGCCATCACACTAATAGACATATGCACACCCATATTCACTGAAGCACTGTTCACAACAGCAAAAAGATGGAAACAACCTAGACACCCATCAACGGATAAATGGATAAACAACGGTACATACACACAATGGAGTATTATACAAAGATAAAGAACAATGATGAATCTGTGAAGCATCTCAAAACATGGATGAAACTGAGGACATTATGCTGAGTGAAATAAGCCAGTCACAAAAGAACAGATATTGTATGAGACCTCTACTGTATACAACTCATGTAAAAGTTTACACACAAAAAGAAACAATCTTTGTTGGTTATGAGGGATGAGAGGGATGGGGGGAACTAAGTAGATAAGTGGTAACTTTGGTGAAGGATAAGACAGTACACATTACTGGGGAAGCAAGCACAACTTGTACAAGGAAAGGTCATGGAAGCTCCATAGACACTTCCAAACTCCCTGTGGGACTGAACTGCAAGGCAGAGGACTGTGGGGACCGTGGTCGTGGGGAACATCTAGCTCAACTGGCATCACACAGTTTATAAAGACAATGTTCTACATTCTACCTTGGGGAGTAGCGTCTGGGGTCTTAAAAGGCTGTGAGCAGCCATCTAAGATATTCCACTGGTCTCACCCCTTCGGGAGTGAGGGAGAACGAAGAGAACAAGATGAAAGGAAAAGATATGTCCAAAGGACTAATGGACCATGGCTACCAAGGCCTCCACCAGAATGAGTCCAGTACAGCTAGATGGTGCCCGGCTACCACCAATGACTGCTCTGACTGGGGTCACAATAGAGGGTCCTGGACAGAGCTGGGAAAGGATACAGAACAGCATTCTAACTCACACACAAAAAAGACCAGATTTACTGACCTGACCGAGACTGGAGAAACCCCAAGAGTATGGCCCCTGGACACCCTTTTAGCTCAGTAATGAAACCCCTCCTGAAGTTCACCGTTCAGCTGGGGACTGGACAGCCTCATAAAACAAAATGGGACTAATGAGGCACAGCAGTCCAGGGACATGGACTAGAAGACAGGAGGGGACAGGAAAGCTGGTGATAGGGAACGCAAGGTTGAGAAGGGACAGTGTTGACATGTCATGGTGTTGTTAATCATTGTCATAGGGCAATATGTGTACTAACTGTTTAATGAGAAACTATTTGTTCTGCAAACCTTCATCTAAGGTACAAAAAAAAAAAAAAAGACTTATCTATGTGAGATCAAATTGACAACAGCAACTCAAAAGGTTTGATGGGAAGCCTAGGGGACAGTGAGTTGAAGATAATGGTGATAGAATAATTTGGAAAAGGATAGTAAGAATAGTAGCACAGCTGGAAGAATGTAATCAGTGTCACTGAACTGTACATGTAGAAACTTTTGTAATGGTGTAACTTTGGCTATGTATATTTTCACCAAGAAAAGTTCCTCAAGGTCAAGAAGGGAGAATATTGACACGTTGTCGGGTTCTTAACCAATGTCATAAAACAATCTGTGTACTGACTTTTTAATGAGAAACTGTTTGTTCTGTAAACCTTCATCCAAAGTACAATAAAAAAACTAAAAAAAGAAACTTTCTATATTTATGCTTCTGTAGTAGTTTTTTAAAATAATTCTGGGAGAAAAATTAAAATAAAAATGTTTAATTGGCTTAAATAAAAAGGAGAATTTGATCTATTATTCTTTCTGACTTATGCAAGCTATTTACTGGCAAAATGGGCTTATCAAATAATTTGGGTATGTGATTGATGAGAAAGATTTCAGTTATGAATCTGATCTTGGCTATGATTAGTTACCAAAATCTATTACAGACTTTTAGAAAACTACTACCTACTATTGGCCCTAAGCTAAATTTAAGAAAGCCCTAACTATTTTGAGAGTTAATTATGTATCTTAAATAAAAATACACACATACACATATACCACACTATATGTGATATACTACTTATGTTGCACTTAGATTTATCCTAAGAAATTCACTTGCAATTTGGTGTTTCACTGGCAATAATATGAAAAAGGAAGATTCTATTTTACTCTTTAGATTAATAGATCACGAACTTCAAATTCCACATGTGAAAAAGGTGGGATTAATATAAATGCCATTTATGTGAAAAGAAAAAGATAAAAATGATCAGAAAAGGATCTGGTCCATCAAAACTATTAGGTATAAGCAAAACACATAGTTAAAAGAAACATTTTTTAATCCTATGGAGACTTCTTATAGGAAAATTATGAAATATTTTTAGGAAAAGTAAATTGGAGGTAGGGAGAGGAGAAAAACACCTTGAACTGAAATAGAAAGAAAATATACGTAAATATACAGGATGCAGTTAACGTAGTGCTTAAAGAGAAATTTACAGCTTTAGAAAGATTATTATTAGAAATATCTAAACTCAATAATTTAAATTTCCACCTCAAAAAGGAAGAAAAAAAGGAGTAAATCAAACCTAAAGCAAGACAAAGAAAGAATAATGGAAAGAGAAGAAATTAATGAAATAGAAAACAAAACAATAGAGAAAGTCAATAAAAGGTGGCTCATTGAAAAAAAATTAATAAAATTGATAAAATACTATCTAGATTGATGAAGAAAGAAGATATAAATGACCCACTTCAGGAATGAAAGAGAAGGCATCACTACAGATGCTACCAAAGTGAAAAGGAAACTAAGACTATATTATGAACAAATTTATACCAATACATTCAAACCTTAAATGAAATGGGTAAATTCTTTAAAAGACATAAATGATCAAAACTGAATCAAAAAGAAATAGAAAATCTGAATAGCTTATCTACCACAAAAATGGGATTTTTAATTAAAAAGCTTCCCACCAAAACAATACAAAACCCAGGCCCAGATGGCTTCATTGATGAATTCCATTAAACACTTAAGAAAGAATAAAATCAATTCTACTGAAATTCTTTCAAAAGATAGATGAAGTATGCCAAAAACACTGAAAGCAGCAATACGAACAAACCAATGTTCATTGAAGCACTATTCACTATTCTGTTGTAGCCAAAGAGTGGAAACAACCAGAATGCCCATCAATTGATGAATGGATAAACAAGACATGGTATATACACACATTGGAATATTACTCAGCCATAAAGAGAAACGAAGCCCTAATGAATAACATGGATGAATACAGAGGACATTATGCTAAGCAAAGTAAGTCAGACACAAAAGGACAAATACTGTGTATCACTTATATGAAATTAGCAATTATATAGAAACCATGAGTAATTAGTGGTAACCAGGGGCAAGAGGGAGGGGGAAAGTAGGGGATTTTGCTTAGAATGAACTGAATGAATGTTAATGGTGGTGGGATAATATGGGAAAAGACAGCGAGAATGGTCACACAACTTGAAGAATGTAATCAATGTCACTGAAGTATGTATGTAGAACTTGATAACATATTGTATGTTTTGTTGTATGTATATTGCTACAATTAAAAAAATTTTTAAATGATAGTAACAGATTACAACCCACTGTATAAAATAGAAACCCATGAGTCTAAATTGATATAAATAAATGAATAAATAAATGGGGGAAAAAGATGAGAAGGGAACTTATTTTATGAGTTCAGAACTACCCTGATATGAAAATCAGACAAAGAGATTAGAGGTAAATCATAGACCATAAACAGATGAAAAAATATTTTAAAAATTTAGTAAACTAAATTCAGTAACATGTAAAAAAGATTGTATGTCACAAGAAAGTTTTTAATCTCAGGAATGCAAGACTGGTTTAACAGGCAAATATCAATTAATGTAATAGACCGTATTAAAATAACTAAAGGATGATAAACAGAGAAAAGATTGATGTTGTTAAGGATTTCATTTTACTTGGATCCACAATCAACACTCATGGAAGCAGCAGTCAGGAAATCAAAAGACACACTGCACTGGACAAATCTGCTGCAAAAGACCTCTTTACAGTGTTGAAAAGCAAAGATGTCACCTTGAAGACTAAGGTGTGCTTGACCTAACCCATGGTATTTTCAATTGCATCATATGCATGCAAAAGCTGGACAATGAATAAGGAAGACGGAAGAAGAATTGACACCTTTGAATTGTGGTATTGGCGAAGAATATTGACTGCCAAAAAATGAACAAATATGTCTTAGAAGAAGTACAACCAGAATGCTCCTTAGAAGGAAGGATGGCGAGACTATATGTCTTACGTACTTTGGACATGTTGTCAGGAGGGATTAATCCCTAGAGAAGGACATCATGCTTGGTAAAGTACAGGGCCAGCGAAAAAGAGGAAGACCCTCAACGAGATGGATTGACACAGTGGCTGCAACAATGGGCTCAAGCATAACAACAACTGTGAGCATGGTGCAGGACCAGGCAGTGTTTCGTTCTGTGGTGCATAGGGTCGCTATAAGTGGGAACCAACTTGACAGCACCTAACAACACCAAAGGATAAAAATCACATCATGATCTCAAAAGTTGCAGAAAACTCATCTGACAAATCCAATACCCATTCATGAGAAAAACTCTCAGTAAACGAGGAATAGAAGGAAACTAATTTGACCTGATAAAGGGCATCTACAACTGGCTCAAACATCGCAAGGATTGTGAGGATGGCACAGGACTGCACAGTGTTTTGTTCTGTTGTCCATAGGGTCGATACGAGTTGGAACTGACTCGATGGAACCTAACAACAACATGAAAAACCTACAGCTAACGGCATATTTATTAGTGAAAGACTGTTTTGCCACTGAGATTACAAACAACAAATGATGCCGTCAAGCTGATTCCGACTGATAGCAACCCTATAGGACAGAGTAGAACTGCCCCATACAGCTTCCAAGGAGCGTCTGGTGGATTTGAACTGCCAACCAGGGTTTCCACCACTGAGATTAGTAGCAAGGGAAAGATTTCTGCTATCACTTCTTTGAAATAAAGATTCAATGTAACTTCTATCAAAATACCAGCATGCTTCTCTATGAGGCAGGAGCAGGGACTGAATGCAGGCATGAGTGAACTTTTTGATATGAAGAAAACATTCTAAAACTGAATTGTAGTGATGGTTGCATATCTGAATAAATTTAAATTTACTAAAAGCCTTCAAACTGTATGCTTACACTGGGTAAAAAGTGTGTGCTACCTAAATTTTATTCTAATAAATCTGTTAAAAGTGAAAAAAAAATTAATATTAAAAAAAAAAAAGCTCTACAACTTTCTGAAGACATAGAAACAGCAGAAGGCTCCATAACACTCTTCTAAGAAGCCCTATTACCTGAACTTTGGCAGGGTATAGTCAAGGAATTAAAACATGGCCAAATAGAGAAAACAGGTAAAGATAATAAAAGGCAAGGTTATGGCTGAAAGGGAATGTGTTCAAGGAACGAAATCATGAAGGGCTTGAAGATGGAAAACTTGGACCTATTTACCATGTACCAATATACTACAGGGAGGAATTCTGCTCATGCTGAAATAGGAATTTAAAGAAAAAACAACTTAGTATCCTGAAATAAATTTAAGATTTTTCAGTAGCTCTAGACTTCATAATCTATTGAAAACGTCTAAAATCTTCCCTCGCACAGCCAAGAGGCTCTGCTACCAACTAGCTGTATGATCTTGGCCAAATTACTTAGCCTTAGCGTGCTTCAAAGGAACCCTGGTGGCACAGTGGTTAAGTGCTCAACTGCTAACCGAAATGTTGGTGGTTCAAACCCACCAGCTGCTCTGCAAGAGAAAGATGTGGCAGACTGCTTCCATAAAGATTACAGCCTTGGAAATTCTATAGGGCAGTTCTACTTTGTCCTAGAGGGTTGTAATGAGTCTGAATTGACTCAGTGGCAACTGGTTTGGTTTGGTTTGGAGCCCTGGTAGCTCAGTGGTTAAGTGTCTGGCTGCTAACCAAAAGGTCGGCAGTTCGAATCCACCAGTTGCTCCTTGGAAACCCTATGGGGCAGTTCTACTCTGTCCTATAGGGTCGCTAGGAGTTGGAATTGGCTTGACGGCAATGGTTTTAGCGTGCTTTAGTTTCCTCTTCTACAAAACGACGATGGTAAAAAGACTCATAGATAAGAAAATGAGTAAGTTAATACTAATCAGTTAATACTAATTGCTGAGGATGGTGCCTGCCACATAGTTAGTGTTCAATATGTTAATTTGCTATTATTATTATTACCCTGTCAGAGAAACAACAATAAATAATAACAATCATTTATTCTATGATACTAAGTGCCAGGCAATGTTAACAACTTATATTTTATTTAATACAATATTCCTATAAGGTAGATTTATTTTAAACCCCATGATAAATGGGGAGATTACCATTAAGAAAATAAGATCCAGAGAAGTTGAGTAAATTGTCCATATCACAGAATCAGGAAATGGTAAAAGAGAGAATCTGATGTGATGCTTTTAATCACTATCCAAGGTGGCTTTATCCCTTACCCGTGCCACTGATGTGTTCACTGCATTGATGTACTATATACATTAGCTTATCATAAAATCACAGAAAACATAACTTATTAGTGGTAACAGTATCTGTACAGCAATTTACTATAATATAGTAAAACTGTATTTTTGGAATTGTTATAAACGTAACTGAAAAGGTTAAGTGATTTACCAAAGGTCACTGAGCTATTTCTTGGTGGTGGAATTCAAATTAAAATCCAAGTCTTCCAACCCGATCTGTGCTCTTTCCACTATTCTATCCTGCTTTCAGTATAGTAAATAGGTTGTTGCTGCTAGTTGCCATTGAGTTGATTTCGACTATGGCAACCCCATGTGTACAGAGTGGAACTACTCCGTAAGGTTTTCAGGCTGTGAAATAACTTTATTCTTTTAATCATTATCATCACTCATCAAGTAATAGTTAGGTAGATGTAATTATTCCTATTAACAGATGGCTCAGAGAGCGTAAGCAGAAATAGCATCAGTAGAAAAAAGATTTTTAGTTCCAGAGACTAGATCCCACAAGTTTCTAGCCATGTTATTACAAGTTATCTTATTATTTTGAGCCTTGGGTCCCTCTTGTAAAAAGTGGGGACAGTATCATATTTCTTCCTGGTCTGTTGTGAGGATCAAGCAAGGTAATGAATGTAAAACATTTAGAACAGCAGCACTGGTTTTTGTGTTCCTTAAGAGACTAAGAGAAGTGAGGTACAAACCAACACCAACTACTACCCTGAACCTGAGCTCTTCCTCTTCAACCAGACCTATGGCTCATATTTCTGTTCACACTAGTGATTCTATATCTGCAGTTGTGAGATAACAAGTACCATTAGAAAATTATAGAAGAAATATATGATGAAAATATAAAAGATGGTTTAAAAAAAGAATCTTAATGACAAGACCAGTTTGATTTTCTTCATCACAAGCAATATTAATAGAATCTGGAAGACCATGACATTGGGTTTGGTTTTATGTGTAAAGTATAAGAAATCCTAAAATGCTCTAGATTTAAATCATATTCTGGCTGTGGTGCTACCGACAAAAGTTCTAAAATATCTAAAGAAGAATTCCTACTAGCATTTAGTTTGTTTCTGGAAATTTAATCATGTTAAAACTGACTGCGAAAATAAAAACTGGTCAAGACAAGTTGAAAACGAAATATAATCTTAGTGCCGACAAGATTTTCCATAAAAAGTAACTGGCTTAAATAGCTGTTGTGTATACAATTTTCTCTTTGGTAAAGTTTGTTTGTTCAAATGAACAAATGTCCGTCCATCCGACTGTCTGTCCACCCATCCATCTATCCATCTCTGTCTATCGTATTCACTGCTTAAGTATTGAGAATCATTCTCCTCCTGTAGACTCAGGAGAAAGTGGTACAGATATAGTATGCCCTTTTAGGAAGGCATGCTTATCATAAAAAAGGATTAAAGGAAAACCAAAGAAATGAAGTGATTATTAGATGTTCTTTACTTAAGAGTCTGTCTCCCAAAAATTGCATATAAATTGCATGTGTATTTTTCTGGGGGAGGTGGCCATAGTTTTCTTCTGATTCTTAAAAGTTTCTGTCACCCAAATAAGATTAGAACACATTTTAGTTTTGGATCAATCAAAAAATATTAAGATAAATAGATTATAGAATAATAGGTAATCTTTGACCTAATGTCACAGTCTGCGTATTAGGCATTTTCTTAAGAGAGAAATTAAGATTTATCAGACTAATCTCTGCTGAAATAATCATCTTTACAGTGGGAGGTTGTCATGGATTGAATTATATCCCCCCAAAAATGTGTGTATCAGTTTGGCTAGGCCATGATTCCCAGGGGTGTGTGGTTTTCCTATATGTTACAAATCCTGCCTCTATGATGTTAATGAGGGAGGATGGGCAGCAGTTGTGTTAGTAAGGCAGGACTCAGTCTACGAGACTGGATTGTATCCTGAGGCAATGTCTTGAGATATAAAAGACAGAAGTGAGCAGATAGATGGGGGACCTCATACCATCAAGAAAGCAGTGCCAGGAGCCGAGCGCATCCTTTGGACTGGGGTTGCTGCGCAGAGAAGCTCCTAGTCTGGGGGAACACTGAAAAGAAGGCCGACAGAGAGAGAAAGCCTTCCCCTGGAGCTGATGCCCTGAATTTGGACTTTTAGCCTACTTTAACTGTGAGGAAATAAATTTCTCTTTGTTAAAGCCATCTACTTGTGGTATTTCTGTTGTAGCAGCACTGGATGACTAAGACAGAGGTTTAGTAAAATCTATACACTGAGCCCTATGAAATTGCTGTGTTTTCAGCTGAATAATGTAACTGGTGTCAGTAAGTCACACATCTGTAAAAAACTGAATTGGCAAATGTTGTTTGATACATATTTTTACAAAAAAAGAAGAAGAGCAGTTGCTGAGGCTGATAATTTGGTTTCTTGGTTTGGAGGTTTAGGGCCATGGTTTGATGGGACATCTTAGTTAATTGCTTTAAAATATCATTTTTAGTGCATCTGTTCTACTTCCTAGAATAGGTGTAGTGCCTGAAGTCTTAAAAGCTTGCAAGCAGCATCTGAGGTACAATTGGTCTGTATCCACCTGAAGCAACATAGCAAGGAGAGTCAGGAATAGGAGGAGGAAATGGAATATGTGGCTAATTGCCTCCATGAACAACTGCCTCCGTTGCCATGAAGCCAGAACTGGATGGCACCTGGCTACCACTACTGAATATTTTGATCTAAGAACCTATAGAAGAATCTTGATCAAAGGGTGTGTGTGTTTGTGTGTGTGTGTCAGGGGTGGGGATGGGGTGGTGTGGGGTATGGATGTGGAACAGAATTTCAAATTCTCATTGACTCCAGACTTTCTGGAGCCATGGTGGCTGGGTGAACCCCCGAAACTACTGCCTAAGATAATCTTTACACCGTAAACTAAAAATATCCCCTGAAGTCTTCTTATAACCAAACAATAGGTTAGCTTAATTAGTAAAGAATATCTGCCTTGAGCATTGTGCTCTTTAAAAGAACTATCTATATGGGATCAAACTGACAATCCCAACTAGAAAGGTCAGATTAGTAAGCTTACAGGGCAGTGAGTTTATGTTAATAGGGGAGGAACAATTCAGAAAACAAGGGTGAGAACAGATGTACAACTTGAATGTAATCAATGTCACTGAATTGGACATGTAGAAACTGTTAAATTGGTGTATGTTTTCCTGTGTATATTTTCAAAAACAATAAAATAAGAAAGAAAGAAAAACCAAAAAGAAAGAAAGAGAAGTAATTGCTGGGATTTTTTTTTTTTCCCAAAACAAAAACAGTCAAGTATCATTAATTTCATAAGGTTTAACCTAATAGAAAGTCACCAGTGTGAAATGAATCCTCACTCTGTCAATTATTACCTTATTTCTGAGATGGTAAAAACTGGTGCTATTCCTGTTGCTTTACTGTGCTGGTTATTTACCTATTTTTTCTTAGCTTCACACATGTATATATTCAGTTCTGTAATGCCAGGGCTGGAAGCCCATAAAGTAACTTTCCAAGCCTCCTTTGGCAGCTGGCTTCCTGTTAGATGCTGAGAAAGAAGGCATGGGCAGGAGATCAGAAGGTGGGAGCAGAGGAGAAGCTTCTGTCTCTGGAAGTGGTTACTTCCCGCTTCTGAGGCAGCAACACCTCCCTCTGTGCTCCCAGGTTCTGGTGACACAACCTGTTCCCATTTGTTACTCCAGCCCTAGAGGCACTAACTGCTTCCTGTACTTACTAATCTCTGGGTTACCTTATCTCCCCTATTATGATTTTCCAGTCTTCTAACATCTATCGAGCCAATTTCCTGTATTAAATGTTCTCTGTTAGAATGCCTAGCACAGTTTCTCTTCCTCACAGGACCCTGATCAAAACATTAATCAAATTCACCAACGTCCATATTCTGCTACCTTAATGAAACCACAGGCATACAAACTACATTCTCCGATGATAAAATAATAAAATTAGAAATAATAAAAAAAAAGATAGGCTTAGAAAGATCTCAACCCTATGTGTTTGGAAACGAAATAAAATGAGAATATAAATGTATTTCTATAAACGAACATATGGGATCTTCTCCAAAGTAGAGAGCCTGTAAGATTTCTGAACCTTAGAGAGAAGTTTAAACCTACTTGTTTGAAGAAATTGTTTTCAAATATTGGGCAAACTCTACATGCTAACATGCAATTAACATGTTACTCATAAATAAACTTTATGATCAAAGTTAGCCTTTCCAGGTCTCTCTGTGTGAAAAATTTATTAGTAGTTAGTTTTTTTAATCATTCCCTCTCTTTGAAAGTAATAAAACTACCTTTCTTTAATGAGCTAAAAAAACTTCTGGATGACTCATTTAGTTTAAATTTAGTATAATTTTACTTTTTTGAAGTAAAAAAGGTGGTATGTATGAGACAAGAAATAGAAATACATGCTTTGCTTATGTCCTCTCCAAAAATTTTGATTTGATTCAGGATTTTGAAATGGCTATATATATACATATTTGTAGAAAAAATTGGTCAGGTAGATGAAGTATGTGAGAAAAGTGCCTCTGAAACTCAGAAAGAAACATAGGTGTCAAACAGGCAAAAAATTAAAAAAAAAAAAAAAAAAAAAAAAAAAAGAAATAAGGCAACCATATGGAAGAACAAAGAATTTAGTGTCACCCATTTTATTTCTAAGCTTAGTATAAACCCAGAATATACGACTTGGCTTCAAGCAAAAATCAAATGAATCATCACTGTTAACCAAAAATTAAATAAATATTACATTAAATAATTTTTTTATCCTGTAACGCTATGCTTGCTTTCCATAGCAAATATTTTGGAATAAGCAAAGAACCTTATATAAGACTAAAGATATTGCTTTAAAAATTAAAAGTAAGCATACTGGATAATATTGTTATAATAGTTAAAAGGAAGCACATTAAATTTCACTGCGTTTTTACACGTCTGTTATTAAAATCATTTTATAATATTGCTGGTTAATGCGAAGTTATTTACTATCTATGGTACTGTTAACAGTTCTTATATGAGTTTTTCTGTTTCTATGGTAACATGAATTACAAGGTTCAATGAAGCCAGATTCAGTAATGTGCATTTTTCTGTTATTCAAGGTGAAAAGGAAATGAAACATTTCTAACATTCATAAACTGCAGCAAATGTCTGAATTCCATTTAGAGATAAGATGATAATTACTAAAGTAATTAGAATTCTTCCTGGATGGAATTATTTTACACACAGTGGTAATTTAGATTTGGGAATGAAAGCAGGGGCCAGAGTATATTCAGCATCAGTAATTAATTACAACCAAACCAATATGCCATTCTGATACCTTGGAACAGACTGTACGTTCCTCTGTCTGCTTCAGCCTACAATATGAAAGAAAACCGGTCCCCCGCCCTTACCCCTTAAGTCAGAAAGATAAAGTGGGTGAAATCATTTTATTCAAGAGAAAATCCAATTATAGAAATAATCAAGTTTTCCCTCTTGCTTTATTTTTCCATATTTGAAAGGGCATTCACATTAGCAGAACCAATTAAATGAATATCAGGATAGGGCAAAAACTACAAAGCTGGGCAAGTTTCTTAAATCTTTCAAAATTAAACTTTGAAAAAACACACACACTCTTATAGAAATTGTAAAGGTTCAAACCCAGATCATAGAATTCTTTAACGGGAAAACACAATCAGAAGGTGACTAAACATCAGGAAGAATGATTTGTAAAATTATGCAGTCATAATGCAGTTACCTGTAATATCAAGTCCACTATTAATAAGAAATTAGGCAAATTGCTACTTTTAATGGAAGTGTTATTATGAAGAAATAGCATTCAGAGACCTTAGATTTCAAGTCTTATACCATTCTAAAATGCAATTTTTATAGCATCGTCAATAAATAATACCTATTGAATAGGGGGATATACATACATCCAGAAACAATATCTATGTAATACAAATGATAAAATTCATCAAATTAAAATACAGTAATAGGATTATTGAAAAGTGCTTTCTTTATTCCTTATCAGTTAAACTCATGTTTTAAAAAAAAAATTCAGTTTACTCTAAAAAACTAGATCAGGGTTTAGCAAATTATGGCCTGTGTGCCAAATCCTACTGCTGCCTGTTTTTATATAAAGTTTTACCGAAACACAGTCACATCCACTTATTTTCATACTGTCTAGGGCTGCTTCCCTACAAGAGCATAGTTGAGTAGTTGCAACAGAGACTTTATGGTCCACAAAGTCGAAAGTATTTACTATCTGGTTTTTTACAGAAAAAGTTTGCCAACCCCTGACCTAGATCAATAGTATTTTTGTGTGCATAGGAATCACATCAGGATCGTGTAAAACGTGCCAAGTCTCAACCTTTATCCTCAGATTCTACCAAACCAGGCCCAGACTCTGATTTTTGGTAAGTAATCCAAGGACATGCCACGTACTACCTTATAAGTAACAAATCTTGATACTTGCCTGACTTCAATTTATGGAATGCATTATTTATATTTTACACTTAATCTCTGGAAAGGAAATCCCTAATGTATGAAGTCTGCTGGTTTCCTCCCTAACATTCTGCATCATGTCTTACAATCAATTTAGGATCCAAGTTGAGGGACAAACTTAGCAAACTTAGCTGGGTAGTGACAAATAATAGCTCACATAATATTTTAAAAGTAATTTTAATACTTTCACCAGGTTCAAATTTTGAAAGGTATAGATATGTATACAGTGAAAAGTCTCCATCCTGTCCTATCCCTGTTTCCCATATGGATGGGAACCACCCAACTCTTTTTTTTTTTTTCTCATAATACTTTAATAAACAAAATGGCTGACATATGAAACTCAACCCAGTTGAGGTTCACTCCAGCATATGATGCTAAAAAAGCTGCTAGTAAATGATTAGAATGTTTCATAAATAAATAAGATCTATGTGAAAGTAGGAACCCTGGTGGCACAGTGGTTAAGAGCTTGACTGCTAACCAAAAGGTCGGCAGTTCAAATCCACCAGCAGCTCCTTGGAAACCCTATGGGGCAGTTCTACTCTGTTCTATAGGGTCGCTATGAGTCAAAATCGACTGGACAGCACCGGGTTTGGTTTTTGGTATGCGAGAGTAACTAAATCTCTTTCTAGCAACACTTAAAAAAATTAATAGACAAAAATTGAAAGTTATTTTTCCACTGAAAGTAGTTTAAACATTTCCCAATAACACCACTTAAATTATTAATCAGCTTATTGTAAATAAAATTTAACAGCAAATAATTTAGAGGCTCATTCAAGTCTTCTTGAGTTCCAAATTCCAAATTGGTGGAGTTGGGATTAATGCAACATTACTTAATACTTAAAAATGATTACTGAGCAATATAATTTTAAACCTTGGTGGCGTAGTGGTCAAGAGCTACGGCTGCTACAAAAAGGTTGGCAGTTCAAATCCACCAGGCACTCCTTGGAAACCCTACCAGGCAGTTCTACTCTGTCCTTTAGGGTCACTAGGAGTTGGAATAGACTCGACGGTAACGGGTTTGGTTTTTGGTTTATTACTATTTAAATGAAAATAAATTGTCTTCCTCTTGGTAAAGGCAGGTTAAAGAGGAAAAATGGTATTTAAGATCTATACCTAGAGATGAAAACTGGAGTTGGGAAAAATACCAAAGTATTCCCAATTTTTAATGGAATTCACTGGGAAATGGTGTCCCTACAAACAACTTTGTTAGAGCCAGGGTTTGACCCTTTGCTGAGAACTTGCCTTTTCACCCCAGATAGAGTGAATCAGAATCTACATTTTAACAAGATCCCCAGATGATTCTTGAGGATTCTGCTAAAATGTAGATTCTGATTCACTCTGTCGGGGGTGGAAATGCAGTGGGTCAAAGCAGAATGAACCGGTTCCAAGCCATGATTAGAGCACACCTATCTTCCCCTACTTCCTAAGTAACCTGGGCTTCCAGTACTCATTTATAAAATGAAACAGATAAACTATGTGGTTTATAAATTTACCTCTGATGCTAATAACATATTAGTTCACTCACTGATTTCTTCCAATTCTTAAATAATGATAACTCTAACCAATATGCACCACATATCAAAGAACAGCTAATGTTTACCACTTGTATGTACCCTACCACAGTTGGTATGTGCCATATTTGTTTTCTCAGGAAACTGAACCTTTTCTTAGCTCTAAGAGGTGTGAGCAAAGAAAACTCAGGTGGTGAAGTAATTTGTCACTCATCACTGTAATCTCTGGGAATTAGGGACACTGTCATGGCTTTGGTGAAAATAGGAAGATAAAAAGCAACTTGCCAATATTTATTCATGACAATGGACAGTCTCAATCTCAGTATATAAATGAAGAGAAAAACAATGGTTTGAAATAAATTTAGAACAAGAAAACAAAAAGGATATTTGGTGAGCATCTGGCATCTTAAAAGCTTGAGCAGCCATCTAAGCTCCAGTGGTCCCACCCAGTCTGGAGCAAGAGAGAATGAAGAAAACAAAAGACACAAGGGCAAGATTAGAACAAAGGACTAATGGACCACAAGTACTGTAGCCTCCACCAGAATGAGTCCAGCACAACTAGATGGTACCTGGCTACCACCGCCGACTGCTCTGACAGAGATCCCAATAGCAGGTCCTGGGCAGAGCTAGAGAAAATTGTAGAACGAAATTCTAACTCCCAAAAAAAGATAAGACTTACTGGTCTGACAGAGACTGGAGAAACCCTGAGAGTATGGCCCCTGGACACCCTCTTAACTCGGAAATGAAGTCACTCTTGAGGTTCACCCTTCAGCCAAAGATTAGACCGGTCCATAAAACAAAATGAGACTAAACAGGTACACCAGCTCAGGGTCAAGGACAGAAAGAGAGGAGCGGACAGGATAGCTAGTAACGGGGAACCCAAGGTTGAGAAGGGGAGTGCTGACCTGTCGTGGGGTTGACAACCAATGTCACAAAACAATGTGTGTATTAATTATTTAATGAGACACTAATTGGCTCTGTACACCTTCATTTAAAGTACAGTTAAAAAAAAAAAAAAAGGGTGAGTTTGAGGGGACAGTTGGCAGATAATGTTCTCCAAAGTGTAGCCCTAATTAACCTTTCCATTTTCACCCAATTCTGGTTGACAAGATTCATACTGGAACTACTTCCTCCCTAAGCAATCCCCTAGCACAATCTATTAGCACCTGTCCATACTATTCATTCTCTGTGACCCACCTCTCTGATAAAATTATTCTTGATTTTCTCTCCACATCTCAACTCATTCATGGTTCTTCCTTTGTATTTCTGTGATGTCCCTTTCATGCTCTGCCTGGTACTTCTCACACTGGTTTACGTGTCTTATTCCTCCTAATGAAACATAAGCACCTGGTGGACAACCATGTGTTCTATCCAGAGTCTTATACTCTGCAGCATGAGGTAACAGCCTTACAGGATAGGTGAGCTCAATAAAGGTGCCACTGAATTAAAGGGGAAGTGTAAGTAGCATCAGAGGTCCTCTAAATTCATGAGGAGGGATGAGAATCAAGAGGATCAGCCCAAAGCTGATTCCTATGAGATGGAGGCAGACATACCTCCATTCTTCAACTTTTTCTGTTTTGTTTTGTTTTTTACAAATTGTTACACCAGTGCTCTACTTCTTTGCTAGGTTCAATAATTTGTTGCAATGGCCACAAAGAACTCACAGATCATACTCACGAATATGTGGTTTACTGGGGAAGTAACAGGTTACAACTTGGGATCAGAATCAACTTGCAAATAACTGGACACAACTCGGGATCAGGATCAACTTTGTCAATTAAGACAACGTCCAACCATGATGGCTCTCAAGTATTATAGCTCTTTAGCTCCACCGACAAGTGCCTAGAGGCACCCCATTCTGCCAGCAAGCCTCCTACCTGGAGGCACTTAGCTCTCTTGCTCTGTGGGTCAGTAAGCCCACTGTAGCCACCTCGCTCTGTGGGCTGGGAAGCCTACTGCAGCTGTCTTGCACTGGTCTCCTGGTTCTCACCACTCATACTGCTACTGCCGTCTTATGCTATCTCATGCTGTCTCCAGTGTTACAGCTCTATCTCCTGGATCTAGGAGGTTCTCAGTGCATGGACCCTGGGTCCAAAGAATGTGCTCTGCTTCAGGTTCTTCTTCTTGATGGTAGTGAGGTCCCACTCAACCTCTGTGGGATTGGCCCTTTTATAAGCCTACCCTTCCCACTCAGACCATGAGCTGACCAATCCCCTTGGTAGGCCAGAGTCACCTCATATGCATAATAACCGACCAATCTTCACAAGAGTTTTAAATACCTTATTTGCAGGGTAAACTATCCATTCCCTTTGCAAGATTGTGGCCTAGAAAATTACCTTGGCAAAACCACAAACCCAGGGCCAGAAAGGCCATATATAAAGAGAAACCCACTGTACCGCAAAGGGAGAAATGGGGAAAAAGACAGGGGAGGTGAATAAATGAATTCAATATGGCAATAGCATTTATTCATCCTTATTAATAATTAATCTCAGACTGGAATAATATCAATCTCAACATTTCACTTTCAAGTCCTATGTTTATAAATGAATACGTTTTTAAAAAATGTATCCAGTAACAGTTGTTTCACCTTAATTTCTATCTCCAAAAATAATGAAAATTCCAAGACTAGGTCAAGGCTTATTTTAAATGACATGAGTTTATGTGCAACTTTCAGTTCAAAATTTGGGGGAAAGGGGTTCAAAATGGAGTCTTTGAAGTTGAAGCAAGATTTATTAAGTCTTCAAGGAAGAGTTTTCATTCAAATGCTAGGTGACAGTTGTTCTCTTCTGTTTTTGGAAGTGAGAAATCCCACCATTCAAATATCATTTATTAACTAGATAATATGTTCTTGTTAACATTCTCAGTAGTCAGCATCTATGAGGGCTGCTGTGGCAAAGGCAGCAGGTGGCCAGGGGCCCATTTCATACTAAACTCATATGAAATGTGTCTGCTCATTAGATACTGTAGCTTTTATGTGAAGGTCCTGTCACTTTTTATAACACTGACTCTTTGGATTCCCATTTGGCCCAAATCTTTGCCTCAAAAAGAGAAACTCTGCCCCATTTCATGTCATGCCTGGCTGGTCTGTCGGCTGTGGTTGTTCCCAGGTGTTCGCAGCCATGCAGCAATGCTTAAGACATGCTTCATTGACCCTTAAAACACTCCTGGGCTCTTCCTGGGTGTGAGTAAACCAGTTCAGTTCTTGGTACAACAGCTGCTCTGGAGGCAGCCTGCTGTTCCTCTTCTTCTTAAACACCCAGTTCAGCAGGGCTGTCATTCTGGGCATTACTTTGATGCTAGCGGTAACCAGTTGCCATTGAGTAGCTTCTGACTCATGGTGACCCATGTGTGCTTGAAAACCACAGGGTTTTCAAGGCTGTGACCTTTCAGAAGCAGATCACCAGGATTTTTTTTTTTTTTTTTCCTGAGGCGCCTCTGGGTGGGTTTGAACCACCAATCTTTTTTTTAGTAGGCAACTCTTGGTGCCACCCAGGACTCCTGATACTGGTAGTAGATGATCCTAAACCAAGATACATTTCAAAACCCAAGAATAAAGCTATTACATTAGGGAATAACAGGATACTACAACAATCTCCAAAGTCATTGATTAAGGAGGAGATGAGCATTACCCACACATGAATTAGCTCAATATCCAGTTAGTAATACGGCATTTTCTGACACCAGACTTTCTGAACATGGAGTGATACAACTAATACTTATTGAGTGCTTACCGTGCCAAGCATTCTTTTAAGTGTCTTCATAGATTATTTAGTCCTCAAAGCAATCCAATGAGATAGATAATACTATTTCCCCTGCTATATAGATGTGGAAACTGAAGCACAGAGAGGTTAAGTATGATGGTTAAGGTTGTGTATCAACTTGGCTGGGCCATGATTCTCAGTAGTCTGGCAGGTATGTAATGATATAATCACCTCCATAATGAGATCTGATATAATGTAATCATCTCCATGGTGAGATCTGTTATGAGCAGCCAGCCAGTCAGTTGAAAGGAGGTTTCCTTGGGGGTGTGGCCTGCATCCAATATAGACAGACTTTCTGGCAAAGCTCACTGGCTTTTGTTTGCTCTGGATGCTGCAGCTGGCTCCTGTCTATCTGACCTCCAGTTCTTGGGACCTAAGCTAGCCGCTAACCTGCCGATCTTGGGTTTGCCAGCCCCTGCAGCTGTATGAGTCAGGAGAAGCCTCCAGCCTGTCCCACAGACTTGGGGCTTTCCAGCCTCTACAACTGCGTGAGCCATTTCCTTGATATCTCTCTCTCTCTCTCTCTCTATATATATATATCTTTATATGCTTCACTGGCTTTGCTCCTCTAGAGAACCCAGCCTAAGACATTAAGTAACTTTTCCAAGCTCATAGAGCAACAAACAGGAGAGTCTGGATCTGAATCCTCGTAGTCCATTTTCATAGTATGCATTCTTAAATGATAAACTGCCTCCCACTGATGAAGAGCAGTGAATACCAAGTAGCACCACATACATTTGTTCCAAAAGGCCCATTTCTCAGGAACAGTAACTATTAATGACTTGTTTGAGGCTCCCATCTAAAGCATAAGTGCCATCTGATGGCCCCACGACAACTAAATAATAAAAATATTCTATGATTGCTAAATCCATTTGATGGGGAAAGAAGAGTCACTTTAATAAATAGTGCTGGGAAAGCTGGATTTCCGCATGCAAAATAATGCAGTGGTACCCATACCTGATAGCATATATGAAAACTAATTCAAAATGGATCAAGAACCTAAATGTGAGAACTAAAAGCATAAAACTCTTAGAAGAAAACAAGGGGTATTGCTTTGGAAGCTACTTTTTAACAATGAATTTTTAGATATGACAATACAAGCATGAGCAGCAAAAGAAAAACAGATAAATGAGACTTTATAAAAATTTAAAACTTTTTTTCATCAAAAGACTTTATTAATAAAGTGAGGAAACACCTACAGATTGGGAGAAAAATTCTGGGAACTATACATCTGATAAAAGTTTAATATCCAGAAAATGTAAAGAACTTGAGGGGACCTGCTGGCACAACAGTTAAGAGCTCGGCTGCTAACCAAAAGGTTAGCATTCGAACCCACTCGGCCACGCTGTTGGAGAAAGATCTGGTGATCTGCTTCCATAAAAGATTACAGCCCAGAAAACGTTATGGGGTGGTTCTATTCTGTCACACGAGATCACTATGAGTCAGCATCAACTTGATGGCACCCAACAGCACAACAACAACCTACAATTTAGCAAAAAAAGACAACCTGATCAAAAAATAAACAAAAGATTTGAATAGCTATTTCATCAAACAGGATATATAAATGGCCAACGAGCACATGAAAAGAAGATGTGGATAAATGGGAACCCTCACCCATTGCTGGTGGAAATGTAAAATGATACAGCCACTGTGGAAAACAATTTGGCAATTCCTCAAAAAGTTAAACATACAAAGGTCCCTCAGTGGCGGAGTCTGCACTCAGCTGATAACCAAAAGGTCAGCAGTTCGAATCCACCAGCTGCTCCGCAGGAGAAAGATGTAGCGGTCTGCTTCTGTAAAGGTTTATAGATTGGAAACCCTATGGGACAGGGTCATGAAAGCAGGAGTGTAAACAGAAACCTATATACTAAAGTTCACTGCAGCACTATTCACAATAGCCAAAAGGTGAAAACAACCCAAACGTCCATCAACAGGTAAGTGGATAAACAAAATGTGGTATATACATACAACAGAATATTATTCAGCAATAAAGAGAAATAAAGTCCTGATACAAGCTACAACATGGATGACTCTGGAAAACATTATGCTGAGTGAATTAAGTTAGACACAAAAGGACAAATACTGTATAATATCCCACTTACACGAAATAGGCAAATGTATGGAGACCAAAATTTATTAGTGGTTATGAGGGGTGGGAGGGAGGGAGAAAGGAAGAGTCATTGCTAAGGGGTCACGGAGTTTCTGTTAATGGCGGTGTAATGATTTGGGAAAAGATAGTCCTGATGGTTGTATAACACAATGAATGTTATAAATGTCACTGAATTATACATGTAAGAATTGTTGACTTGGCAAATGTTTTGTTATATATATATTCTACCATAGTAATCCCCCACTCATCCATCAGTGTCTTAGGCTGGGTTCTCTAGAGAAGCAAAACCAGTAAAGCATATAAATACATAAAGAGAGAGATTTATATCAAGGAAATAGCTCACGCAATTGTAGAGGCTAAAATGTCCCAAGTCCACAGATCAGGGTAGAGGCCTCTCCCAGTTCACGTAGCCACAGAAGCTGGTGAACCCAAGGTCGGCAGGTCAGAGAAGGGCTCCTGCTCACAGGCTGTGAAGGTCAATGAATTCCAAGATCAGCAGACAAGACCGCAAGGTTCCTCCTGATTCACGTAGCTGCAGGGGCTGGCGAACCCAAGGTCAGCAGGTCGGGGAACCGGAATCTTGCTCACAGGCTGAGAAGTTTGACGAATTCCAAGATCAACAGGTAAGCTGCTAGGTTAAGTCCCACGAACCAGAGGTGAGACAACAAGAGGGAGCTGCTGAGTCTGGAACAAGTCAAAAACCTTGGCAAGGCAAGCAGGCAGAAAGTAACTGGCGGAAGGCAGAGAGATGAAACTGAGAGGCAGTGAGCTTCCATAAGGCCCTGCCTCCACCAGTACCACTCAGCAGATTCCATCATGGGGGTGATCACAACATTATACAACTGCTAAAACACTGAGAATAATGGCCTAGCCAAGTTGACATATAATCTTAACCATCACAGTCAGTTTGTCGCACCGTGGGGGCTTGTGTGCTGCTGTGATGCTGGAAGCTATGCCACCGGTATTCAAATACCAGTGGGGTCACTCATGGGGGACAGGTTTCAGCTGAGCTTCCAGACTAAAACAGACTAGGAAGAAGGACCTAGTGGTCTACTTCTGAAAAGAATTAACCAGTGAAAACCTTATGAACAGCAGTGGAACAGTCTGATACAGTGCCAGAAGTTGAGACCCTCAGGTTGGAAGGCACTCAAAAGATGACTGGGGAAGAGCTGTCTCTTCAAATTAGAGATGACCTTAATGACGTGGATGGAGTCAAGCTTTCAGGACCTTCACTGGCTGATGTGGCACAACTCAAATGATAAGAGAAACAGCTGCAAACATTCACTAATAATTGGAACGTGGAATGTACAAAGTATGAATCTAGGAAACTTGGAAATCATCAAAAATGAAATGGAACACATAAAGATCAATATCCTAGGCATTAGTGAGCTGAAATGGACTGGTACTGACCATTTTGAATCAGACAGTTATATGATCTACTATGCCGGAAATGACAACTCGAAGAGGAATGGTGTAGCATTAATCATCAAAAAGAACATTTCAAGATCCATCCTGAAGTACAACGCTGTCAGTGAGAGGATAATATCCATACGCCTACAAGAAAAATCAGTTAATACCACTATTATTCAAATTTATACACCAACCACTAAGGCCAAAGATGAAGAAACTGAAGATTTTTATCAGCTTCTGCAGTCTAAAATTGATCAAACGTGCAATCAGGATGCATTGATAATTACTGGTGATTGGAATGCAAAGTTGGAAACAAGGAAGAAGGATCGGTAAGTGGAAAATATGGTGTTGGTGACAGAAACGATGCCAGAGATCACGTGATAGAATTTTGCAAGACCAACGACTTCTTCATTGCAAATACCTTTTCTCATCAACATAACTATACACTTGGATCTCACCAGATGGAATACACAGGAATCAAATCGACTACATCTGTGGAAAGAGACAATGGAAAAGCTCAATATCATAAGTCAGAACAAGGCCAGGGGCTGAATGTGGAACAGACTATCAATTGCTCATATGCAAGTTCAAGTTGAAACTGAAGAAAATTAGAACAAGTCAACGAGAGCCAAACTATATCCCACCTGAATTTAGAGAACAGCTCAAGAATAGATTTGATGCATTGAACCCTAATGACTAAAGACCAGGCAAACCATGGAATGACATCAAGGACATTATACATGAAGAAAGCAAAAGCTCATTAAAAAGACAGGAAAGAAAGAAAAGACCAAAATGGATGTCAGAAGAGACTCTGAAACTTGCTCTCCAATGTCAAGTAGCTAAAGCATAAGGAAGAAATGATGAAGTGAAAGAACTGAACAGAAGATTTCAAAGGGAGGCTCGAAAAGACAAAGTAAAGTATTATAATGAAATGTGCAAAGAGCTGGAGTTAGAAAACCAAAAGGGAAGAACACGCTTGGCATTTCTCAAGCTGACACAACTGAAGAAAAAATACACGTGTCAAGTTGCTACACTGAAGAATTCTATGGGGAAAATATTAAACGACACAGGAAGCATCAAAAGAAGATGGAAGGAATACACAGAGTCACTGTACCAAAAAGAACTGGTCGACGTTCAACCATTAGGAGGTAGCACATGATCAGGAACTGAAGGAAGACGTCCAAGCTGTACTGTACTGATGGCATTGGTGAAAAACAAGGCTCCAGGAATTGACAGAATACCAATTGAGACGTTTCAACAAACGGATGCAGCACTGGAAGTGCTCATTCATCTATGCCAAGAAATTTGGAAGACAGCTACCTGGCCAACCGACTGGAAGAGATCTATATTTATGCCTATTCCCATGAAAGGTGATCCAATAGAATATGGAAATTATCCAACAATATCATTAATATCACACACAAGTAAAATTTTGCTGAAGATCATCCAAAAGTAGCTGCAGCATTATATCAACAGGGAACTGCCAGAAATTCAAGCTGGATTCAGAAGAGGACGTGCAACCAGGGATATCATAGCTGATGTCAGATGGATCCTGGATGAAGGCAGAGAATACCAGAAAGATGTTTACCTGTGTTTTATTGACTATGCAAAGGCATTTGACTGTGTGGATCGTAACAAATTATGGATAACATTACGAAGAACGAGGATTCCAGAACACTTAATTGTGCTCATGAAGAACCTGTACATAGATCAAGAGGCAGGTGTTCAAACAGAACAAGGGGATACTGCATGGTTTAAAGTCAGGAAAGGTGTGCATCAGGGTTGTATCCTTTCACCATACCTATTCAATCTGTACGCTGAGCAAATAATCCAAGAATCTGGACTACATGAAGAAGAAAGGGGCATCAGGATTGGAGGAAGACTCATTAACAACATGAGATATGCAGATGACACAACCTTGCTTGCTGTAAGTGAAGAGGACTTGAAGCACTTACTGATGAAGACCAAAGACCACAGCCTTCAGTATGGATTACGCCTCAACATAAATAAAACAAAAATCCTCACAATTGGACCAATAAGCAACATCATGATAAATGGAGAAAAGATCGAAGTTGTCAAGGATTTCATTTTACCTGGACCCACAATCAACACTCATGGAAGCAGCAGTCAAGAAATCAAAAGACGCACTGCATTGAGCAGAAGACCTCTTTAAAGTGTTAAAGAGCAAAGATGTCACTTTAAGGACTAAGGTGCGCCTGACCCAAGCCATGGTGTTTTCAATGGCTTCATATGCATGTGAAAGCTGGAAAATAAATAAGGAAGACCAAAGAAGAATTGATGCCTTTGAATTGTGTTGTTGTCGAAGAATATTGAATATACCATGGACTGCCAGAAGAATGAACAAATCTGTCTTGGAAGAAGTAAAACCAGAATGTTTCTTAGAAGCAAGGATGGCGAGACTTTGTTTTACATACTTTGGACATGTTATCAGGAGGGATCAGTCCCTGGAGAAGGACATCATGCTTGGTAAAGTAGAGGGTCAGCAAAAAAGAGGAAGACCCTCAATGAGATGGATTCACACAGTGGCTGCAACAATGCGCTGAACATAATGATTGTGAGGATGGTGCAGGACCGGGCAGTTTCGTTGTGTTGTACATACAGTCACTACGTGTCAGACTTGATGGCACCTAACAACAACTATAGTAATAATAATAAAACACCCCTATGATTATAGGGCACTTTATTCTTTGCAAAGCAAAGCACTTACACGTTATCTTCTCATTCATTCCTCAGTTAGATTATTGTTGTTGTTAGATGCCATCGAGTCAATTCTATTAGCAACCCCATGTGACAGAGTAGAACTGCCACATAGTGTTTTTTAGGTTGTGATCTTAAGGGAGCAGATCACCAGGTCTTTTCTCTCGAGGAGACTCTGGGTGGGTTCAAACCGTCAACGTTTTGGTTAGCAGCTGAGTGCTTAACCATTGCACCACCAACCAAAAAAACCCATTGCCGTTGAGTTGATTCCAACTCATAGTGACCCTATACGACAGAGTAGAACTACCCCTTAGGGTTTCCAAGGAGCAGCTGGTGGATTCCAACTGCTGACCTTTTGGTTAGCAGTCGAATGCTTAACCACTGCGCCATCAGGTCTCCATTGTGTCACCACTGAGCCACAAGGAGTTTTTATTACTTTTATGTTAAAAAATAAAGACACTGAGGATTAGGTCACTTTTCCAGTTTCAGAGCTAGTTAACAGTAGAGAGGTCCTGGAATTAAGTTTTCCAACTCCTAGTTCTTTACTCATGAATGCATCTTTCTGGATGCGGGGAAAAATGTAGAAAAGAATCCTCACCAGATATCATATCTGTGCCAATAGCCAACGAACAGACATTCATGAATGCATTTCATCACACACATTTTGAGTAATGCCAAAACAAGGGAAAGAGAGACAGGACCCCATAAGACTAGAAATATTAATAGACACAACTAGCCCCTGGCTCAGAAAGTCAGCCAGAAAACAAAAAAATCTTGTTAATTTTTAACACTTCACATCATGTTCCAAATCATGCAAGGTCTAGAGAGAGGCAGCACTGATTACATCATTTTTGGCAGAAGAATCTGAGGAATATTTATATAAGTATAGCAGTGCTTCATACAAAGTCCCGGACAGCTTGTAGCCTGGCACACAAACTTAAGTATGTCTATCATATAATTCTGATCCCTCTATGCAATGGCTATAAAGAACCATAGTGTCATACGCTGATATTCCCTTTTCCTATATTTCATCAAGACATCAAAACAATCCTCTGAGAAGGAAGAGCATTTATTTTGCAGAAGCTCAGAGAGTCAAATTATTTACACGGAAGAATCAGGATTCGAACACTAACTACTGCTTTTCAAACCTGCTAAATGGTATAATCTTCAGGAAAGAGGGTCTATGCAAAAAGTTTTTGTGCTATAATTTTAGAAAGCCTAGTAAGGGAGAGTGAAGCATTTGTGGTTCAGTGGTAGAATTCTCACCTTCCATGCAGGAGACCAGGGTTAGATTTCAGGTCAATGCACCTCATGCACAGCCACCACCCATCTGTCAGTGGAGGATTGTGTGTTGTTATGATGCTAAAGAGGTTTCGGAGGAGCTTCCAGACTAAGGTGGACTAGCAAGAAAGGCCTGGAAATCTACTTTTGAAAACCAGCCAATGAAAACTCTGTGGATCACAATAGTCTTATCTGCAACCAGTCATGATGATGGTGTAGGACTGGGCAGGGTTTCATTTCATTGTGCGTGGGATTGCCATGAGTCAGAGGTCAATTCAATGGCAGCTAACAACAACAGTAAAAGAGAAAATTTTGTCTGTGACCACTAATATAAACAGCAAGTGCATAACTGTTTGTGATGCTGCCTAGCAGACAGACATCAATGCAGTAAGGCCAACTAGATGAAGGCCTGATTTAAAGACAATTTAATTCGATCCAATCAATAATTATTGGATACCTACAAATAAGGTGCCAACTAAAACAGAACCAGAATATGGTGAAGGGTTGAGCAGCATTTCCAGCCATCAGTGGAGGTAAACAGGGACGTGAGTGTGAATGTCAAGCTCAATACAACTACAAGGGAGAAAAGTGGGCTAAGTAGGTTAGTGGAATCAATGGAATCATGAGCCTCAACCCGCTGCTGTCGAGTTGATTCTGACTCAAAGAGACCCTGAAGGACAGAGTGGAACTGCCTCATACGGTTTCCAAGGAGCGGCTGGTGGATTCGAATTGCCATCCTTTTGGTTAGCAGTCTGACCTCTTAACCACTGCGCCACCAGGGCTCCAGAAACTATCCCCATTGCCGTCGAGTCGATTCTGACTCATAGCCAACCTATAAGGCAGAGCAGAACTGCCCTGTAAGGTTTCTAAGCAGTGGCTGGTGGATTCAAACTGCCGACCTTTTGGTTAGCAGATGTAGCTCTTAACCACTGCGCCACCAGGGCTCCCAGAGAAGATGAAATTAGGACTAACAGAGAGGGCAAGAGAAAAGATACAAGGGAAACTGCCAGAGGCTGGTGACTATGACAAGGTGTAATAGTGCCACAGACTGTCACCTCCTAGTGTAGATCTGCTTAAATTAACTGAAACAACGTGTGACATCACTAAAATTTATATTCCACTTCAATCTATGGATGTAGCTCCAATTACAGCAAATGCCTTTTTTAGCAAAAAGCTTTCACAAAATCAATTTCTGATCAAAAAAGTAAATGAAGACGCCGTAGGTGGTAAAACGCAATTAATGAATACTCATCATAGCTAAAGTTTCAGGCACTGGGCTGTTTAGTCGATGATGATACACTTCCTGCACGAAACAGCCTCCTTCTAAAGACACATTTGCATTCTCCAGGTAGTCTTGAATAAGAATGGTTTTTAACTGTATGACAATACTTTCATAAAATGTGAACATAAATAAACTGAATATAACAGAAAACCACAAGGAAATGATAGTGAGTTAGCAAAATGCAAAGGCACGTACTGGCACTGAAATAGGGATGATGAATAGAACAATTTTCAGAGGTATGAGAGAGCAGAGACAAATGGTGAAAGCAGGGAGACATGACATATTCTTAAGAGAGTCTAATTTTTTTTTTTTTTAATAGGAAGGAAGGACAGTTTCAGAACTATTCATTGCCCTGGAAGCATTCCTAAGGAAAGTGAAAACTGAATGAATAAAGAACCACTATTACACAGATGTTTGGGTCTGAAGCGACCTTAAATGTTCAGTACAGTACACCTGTATACTGAAACAGTTAAAATAAAATAAAATAAACCAATGTAGATAGAAGAGCTACTGTGGGCTCTGACGATCTCCCAAGGAAAATTCAATGTGATCAACATTTTCCGAGGCCTTTCATGTCCTAACACTGTGCTATTGCTGGTGATGTGTACAAACACAGTAAAATACCATATCTGTATTCAAAGAGCTCAGAGACAATTCAGGTACGCAACAGTTGTCAGGCAGCAGTAGTACTAGTAATAGTAGTAGTGATGGAAAACATTTAATTGCACTTACTGTATGCTAAGTGTGTTCTAAGTGCTTTCCATATATTAACCATTTAATCTGCCCAGCATTCCTATAAGGTAGATGATATTATTATCTCTATTTTACAGATGATGAACCTGAAGCCCAGAAAGATTAAATAACTTCCCTCATGTCACGCAGCTAGCAAATGTCAGAGTTGCAATTTGAACCCAAGCAGCTTGGCTCCAAATTCTGAGCTCGTAGCCACCGTACTTCATACCACCTCCCAATAAAGGACTGGAGTTCAAGGAACTATGAGTGAGTGCTATGTGAGCATGGCAAACAAATCCTACAGGAATTCAATACGGGGGGAGAGAGATGCAAGGAACCTTCGGGATAGTGGCATACGAACTCAGATCTAACAGGTAGAGTTGGAGCGGACAGAGGGAAGTGGTACAGGGTGGTGCTGTTCAATAGAAATAAAATGCTAGTTACACAGGTAATTTTAAGCTTTCTAGTAGTCACATTGAAGGAGTCCTGGTAGCACAACAGTTAAGCTCTCAGCTGCTAACCAAAAGGTCTGCAATGCATATCCACCAGCCACTTCACAGAAAAAAGACCTCGATCTGTTCCTGCGAAGATTTCAGTCTAGGAAACCCCATGGGGGAGTTTTACTCTGTCATATAGGCTTGCTATGAGCTATGAGTCAGAATCGACTTAATGGCACACAACAACATTAGTCACATTAAAAAATAGAGATACAGATGAAATTAGTATTAGTACCATTTTATATAACCCAATATATGCAATATATTACCATTTCAACAAGAAACCATATAAAAATTGAGATATGTTATATTCTTTTTTTCCATACTAAGTCTTCAAAAATCCAGTCTGTGTTTTACACTTACAGCACATCTCATTTTGGACTAGCCATATTTCAAGTGCTCAATAGACACATATGGCATGTGGCTACTATATTGGATAGCACAGATATAAGGAGAAGTTGTGAAGCAAACACTCTCAACAGAGGAAAAGAGCAAAGGCATTCAGATAAAAAATATCTAAATAAATAAAGCAAGAAACACTATAGAATGTATTTGAGAAACAATAAGTACTTTATTTTTAAAAAGATGTGGTGTGTATTATGGGAGTATTGTAACTTTCAGCTAGAAAGGAGGTTAGGGCCAATGGGTGGAAGCTTGGCAAGGAGAAGCGACCAAAGGCTTCTGGGGGAGCAACATCTTTAAAACTGTGAATCAACGAGATGAATCTGGAAATACCATGAGATGACTTAGATGAAAGGGAGACAATGAAGTTTAAGATGATGATGTTTTGAATTAGGATGCCAGTGGAGATAGGAAAGGGGAATGCGTGTAACAAATCGTATAATCATTGGAATTGCTGACTGATTATGTGACTGGTTGAGGGGTGGAAGGGAGCAAAGTCTGTGAAAAAAGGGGGCCAAGATGACCCCACAGTATTAAGCCTGGAAGTGACTGGAAGGAGAGTGAGGCCATTAACCAAGACATCTACCAGAGTAACTAGTGTCACCAGCATCACTAGAGAACAGTTAGTTGTAGAACTGAAGACCTGTAAGTGCAGTGAGGGCAGAAGCCAGGTCACATCTAGTCTTTAATCTCCCGAGTGCCCTGAAGCATACTGAGGTACTAAAAAAGTGTTTGTTAGTAGAGGAGCAGGGATAGGGGTGAGTGGTGGTGGAGTAGCGCAGGTAGGAAATGAGTATAAAATTAAAAGATAAGCAAGGGGGCCAAGTTATAATACTGGAGAGGAAGGCATATCAGAATCAAAATGGGTTAAGACTTGAGCCCCCTGTTATGGATTGCATTACGTCCCCTCAAAATGTGTGTCAACTTGGCTAGGTCACGATTCTCAATATTGTATGATTGTCCACCATTTTGTCATTTGATGTGAGTTTCCTATGTGTTGTAAATCCTACTTCTATGATGTTAATAAGGCAGAATTAGACGCAGTTATGTTAATGAGGCAGGACTTAATCTACAAGATTAGGTTGTGTCTTAAGTCAATCTCTTTTGAGATATAAAGGAAAGAAGCCAGCAGAGAGACAGTGGGAAACTCATACCACCAAGAGTGAAGAACGAGAAGGGGAGCGTGACCTTTGGACCCTCTACTGAGAGGCTCCTAGATGGGGGAAGATTGATGACAAGGACCCTCCCCTAGGGTCAACACAGAGAGAAAACCTTCCCTGAAGCTGGCACCCTGAATTCAGACTTCTAGCCTCCTAGACTCCGAGAGAATAAACTTCTATTTGTTAAAGCCATCACTTGTGGTATTTGTTTTAGCAGCACTAAATAACTAAGACATCCGTCAACTCCAATTTTTCCCTGGTGGTTAAAAAAAATTAAAGGGGTAAAAATAGTACAGAAAGAAAAGGCAGAAAGAAGGAGGGAGGGAGGAAGGAAGGAAGAAAAATGCTTTCACCAGAAAGCAAATTCCATTCTGATGGCTAGCCCTTTATTTACCAGATTGAAAAGCACATCAAAACCCTCTAGGCTTAGAATATGTCCTTAATAAAAGTCCAAAATTGAAAAGAAAATACCTACAATCAGCTACAACTATGTATTATCAATGTAATTTACTTTATTAAAATCAATTTTACTGAAGAACATGAAACAATAAGGAAATGGTTCTTAGACTATAACACTGTGATGTGTGCAAAACTGTATACTACTAGCCACAAAAATTATACCCCAGAGATACATTAAAAATTAAGCCCCTATTCATCAAAAATTAAAAATGCTATAAAACTCTTATCAAGTTATACGATGGACAAATCAAACATGATAGGCAAGTGTTGTATATTATGCAATATTTTAAAGAAAAAAAAACTGAAATGCCAAGAAAAGCCAATATGATTTTCAGAGTACCAGTGAAAAATCTAAGCTAGAAGGTAATCTGATACAAAAACTATTTTATTATATTGAAAATTCAGTGTAAAGTAGTTACATGATTTTAAGCCTGAGTTTTATTATTCAAACCTTCTGTTTTGATTACTTTTTACAAATTTAAATCTGCTGATGGTGTGCATATTTCCAATAAATACAACAGCATGAGATTCCATACTAGCAGGACACCTGCTAACATCTTTTATTCATGTATGTGTTCCTAGTACAAAGCAATTATATTACTTCAGATATTTTAAAATGTTTTCTATTACTACCTAATATAACTGCAGGTTACCTCACAAATCATCGCTTTCCTGTTGCACTCTCTCTGTCTAAACCTATGAGAAGAGAACTTATTTGTGTTGTTGTCTAGAGAAGTCAATAATAGCTTACAAGTAATTTCCATCTTGTTTACTTGCATCTGATCGCAGATGTGAGAACTTAGCCTCCTAACAAATCCAAGAAAATGGCATGTACATGTAGATTTTGTTTCTTATCCTCGATCCAGCTCTTTGAAACCAGTTCCCAATGTGATAAATTCTGGAGAGGGAAATACATATTAAAAAGCTAACTTGCACAGCTCAGAAAACCCTGCAACAGTCACTGGTTTCGGAGGGCTTATCATCACATAAGCAACTGCTGTATTGTCAGCTTCTCCTTATCTTCAGACGTGGGCATTAAAGTACACAGAGGGCATGGTGCTTGGAAAAGAAAAGGGTAGGGCAAATTAGGGCAATAGCAATACATGTTTCTATCATATTTTTCTGTATTTGTTGATGAAACAATCATTTGGGTATAGCTCACAATTGAAAATGGTAAATCTCAAAGACAATCAGTTTTTTTGTGTATTTATTTTAGGTCAAAATATTATGGATATGTCATTCTTATTCAAGTATTTGGGGGAAAAGGGTTTCCTTTGAAGATTAAATCTATAAATCTTATTTTAGGCATTTAAATAATGACACCAAAGTCTAACAATATTTTTTAATAAACCTGAAACTATTCACTGATATATTCCTAAAATGAATGAGGATTTTTTTGTGAAGGTACTCAAACCATTTACCTCCATTATTTACATGACTTCTAAAGTATTAATTGTAGCTAGTATCTAATTGTTAATTGAACATTATTTACTCTATCTGTTTTTCATCTGACTTTTCTTCATGATGATGGTGACTACTGGACAAAATATGTATTTAAGCTCAACTTGACTTTTGACAGAAATTTATCAATGGCAAATAGCCTCACATAAAGCTTTATCATAGGGGCATAGGAGTATAGGCCATTATTGTTTTATGACTAAAAAATGAGTGACTTAAGACAAAAAGCTCAACATTCATAAACTTCATTTCTATTCATTCTCTAATAAATACCATCTGTTGTGTACTTTAGGGATATAATACCCGTCAAAAACTCCATCGTATTATGAGAACCGGCACCAAGTTGATCTGAAATGCATATTTGAACAGATGTATTTAAATTACATCTCCGTCTAGCTACATGCATAAATTCAGAGCAAGCGTGTGTTGATTTAAAATGTCTAAAAAAAGGGGATTTGGAGATGCATCAAAGGTGAACAGCACCTCAACGGATCAAAGCTCACATTATGAAAAGGTCATTACTAAAAATAAAGTCTGCCACTTATTAAGGGTTGCACCAGGGGCTGTTCATGGGAACTGACGTAATGTTTGCTGCATAGAACGAGCCACTGAAACTACACTAATTCTTCATAACTCCTCCATGTAAAACATTCAAACTGTCATGCATGGACAGGAAAAAAATGGAATAGTAGACATCAAAATAGAGAAAATTGTATGGCATGGCTATTGACTGATTTTGGTTCATATGGCTAGTCCGTGTTTCAACCATACTTTGCGTTTCTCCAAGAAAAAAAGCATGTGAGTGATTTTCATAGGCATAATACTGTACTGATTCCATATTTTACAGATAGGCTTCTAAAAGTCAGACTTAATCAAATCTTTTTGGAATTTATGAAGTTCATCAATGCTTAGCAAGAAGCTAAACATACAAAAATGCAAGTATAACAGTAAATCTGTAAATGTTGTCATATTTCACAATGTGCTAATTTCTATGCTGGCTTTTCTCTATCAATAAAGCTTAATGGTGAGCTGATGAGAGTAGTGATGGCTTTCCCCCTCTCCATTAGATTAACATGATACAAAACAAGAAAACCAATTGCTGAATGAAATTTCAAGCATCAGTGTCATCAACACACATTTATTAAGATTTTACTATTTACATGATATATGTAGAAGAAGCTGACTCAGCTCTCAAACTGAAATTGAGAGCAAATATATAATACTCCTTCTTGAATATTCATACTTAGGTAGTGTTATTATCTAACCAGAACTAGAAATACTGGATAATTAATATTTTCTTTATTCATAGATAAGGAATGTAAGCTTAATATAAAACTGATAGAAGAAAAGCTTTATACACTGGCCATCTTCCAAATAAACTTCCACGGTAGTATGCTATGTCAGAGCAATTTAAGAGAAAAGAATGACCATTTCAAAAGGAATTTTACATTTGTACCAAAAAAGAACATCTATGAAATGCAACAGGAAAAATAAGCTTCTCCCAAGAGTATCTATTCTGCTCACAGTGTAGATTTACAGTTCTTACTGATAGATTCAGAAAATCCTCTGTAGCTTGAATTGATTTTTTTTATCAGCCCTCCCTTGCTACCAAGAGACAGTAATGAAAGCAAGCATGGCTAGTGAGAAGCTTAATATTACTGCTATGGGGAAGAAAAAAAATCTCTTTTTATTAAAATTCTAATTTTCTCCTAGCTTTATGATTTGTGCTGATTATTCTATTTGACCCCACCTGTTCAGCCTTAGCCATTCCTGTCCTCTTTGCCCTGCTGTGTGCCCTAGAGAGTTGACCCCGGAGAATGTGTCCTCCAGGCTCCCCATGTCACACATTACAGTCCAGCCACACGGAACTTCAATTCCCTTCTCAAAGCTCCGTGACGTCTAGCCTGTAGGCCTCCAAACATACAGCGCTCTTCTCACTGCTCTTACATATCTGGCAGCGCTAACTCCTCCTCAGTATTCAGGCTTCTATTTAAAGAGCACTTCCTCTAGAAAATCTTCCACAAACTTAGACTATGCTAAGCGTCTTTTCCATGAGCTGCCAACTCTCTATATCTTCTAGTGTTTACTATCATTGATTAGTATCTGCAAGTCTTCTCCACTACGACTGGAAGTTCCTCAAGGACAGAAGATGACATCTGTCTAGCATGCTGCTTCTGCATCCCCAGGGTCCAGTTCAGTGCTTGGCACAAAGGAGGTGCTTAATAAATATTAATGAGTTGGTGAATGACCCATTAATTCCCCTTTTAAGGAGTAAAAAGCAAATCCCATGAATCATTTTTATTGAGATCTGATTATCAACTTTTTATATGTAATAGATAAAATCAAATACTTCTGCAATAAATGTAACAAAATATTCTAAGATAAATGTAAATTACATAATTATTTTTCAAAGCAAGTGGCAAAGGAGGGCAGAATCATTGGAGAATAAAGCAGTTCAAATGAGACATTTATATAGCGCTGAACTGTACAATATGGTAGATGGTAGTCATGTGTGCCTATTTAAATTTAAATGAAGTGAAAATAAATACTATTAAAGATTCAGTTCATCAGTCATACTAGCCACCTTTCAAGTGCTCAATAGCTTAATGTGGCTAGTTTCTACTATACTTGGCAGCACAGATATAGAAGGTTTCCATCATTGTGGAAAGTTCTCTCGGACAGTACAATCCAAATACCAATGACCTGGAAGATACATCTCCATCCTCAAAAAATGGCAAGCAAATGAGACCCATCATAATCTAACTCCTCTAGGCTCATCTCCCACTACCTTCTTCCTTCCTAATGCTGTGCTCACACTGAGTTGAGAACCTTGGGAGGAACATCAATCATCAGCTAGAAAAACCAACAATTTGGAGTGGTATTCCTTGTTTTTTGATGAATCAACAGATATCACCAATTGAAAAATGGTAGTAGTAGTAGTAGTAGTAGTAGTAGTAGTGTCAGAACTTGTCTAACTTCAGGAGGGTTAATGAGAATTAAGATCAGCCTAAAGCTGATTCCTATGAGGTGAAGGTCAGACATACCTCTACTCTCTGACCTTTTTACCAATTCTTACACCAGCCATCCCTCCCACAGCACTCTCTACTCTTCTTGGTTCGATAATTCATTGCAAGGCCACACAGAACTCACAGACCAGACTTATAGTTAAGTGGTTTATTAAGGAAGCAACAGGGCACAACTTGGGATCAGGATCAGGAAGCATGCAAGCAAAGTCTGGAAAGTTCCTCTGAAGAGGAAAGCACATGTCTCCATTCTTCAGTGCAGGAAAGCACTCTCTCTCAGCTCCCCTTGGCCTTGCAAGCAAGCAAGCCCTTCTCTCCACTGAGCACACCCACTCTCAGGCATGTAGGACTCTTCTCATCCCCTGAGGACAGGCTTCCCCCTGGCCCCCTGAGGACAGGCCTCATCTTGGCCCTCTGAGCACAGGCTTCTTCTCCGCTTCCTGAGGACAGGCCTCTTCTCAGCCCCCTGAGGATAGGCCTCCACTTGGCTCCCATCAAAACAGGCCTCCTCTTGGCCCCCTTAGGACAGGCCTCCTTGCTTTCAGCCTCCCTGCCATTGGCTCTGCCGCAGGGCCCCTTCCAGATCTGTCACCACCAGCTCTGCTACAGAGCCCCTTCTGGGCCTGTCGCCACCAGTTCTGCCACAGAGCCTCTTCTAGGCCTCTTACAGTCTTCAATGTTACAGTCTTTGACCTGTGTTACAGCTCTTTTTGGAGGTTACTTGCCTCCTCTCTCTCTGCTTCTTCTCTCTTCCTTCTGCTTCTATCTGCCCACCTCTACAGGGTTGGCTGCATATATAAGCCAACTTCTCAACGATTTCAAGGTATCGTCCTCCCTCCAGGGCCACAAACTGACCAATCCTTTCTCAGTAGGCCACAGACACTTCATTTGCATAAGTATAATGACCAGTCCCTGCAAGGTGGATACCAATCAGCCCAGGGCCAGATAAAAAGTATCTAACCTCAAGTTGTTTACAGCCTACTCAGGAAATGTCAACCAACTTGGACAAAAGTAACAAATCCTCTGGGGTAGAAAACCAGGTCAAAGGTAACTTCTCAGGGCTTAGGGGAAAATCTCTCAAGCTGTTTTCCAAAGAAACAAGGTAAAAAGTCACATAAAGGAACTCATTTCACCACACCAATACTGCTCAGTTTTTGTTTAATAAAGGAGTCAATGACAATACTGAAGTGACTGAAAGTCAACTTCTATGTTGAGAAAGCACTAAGTCATTACAACCTAAAGCAGAATCTGTCAAAATGTGTTACATCTGACAGTGGTAAAAACAGTGTAAAGTGCAAAAAAAGGCTTGGTTGGAAAGATTTACAAAGCTTATGAAAATGTAAGCCTATGATATTACTCATCAGCAGGTACCTTGTGGAAAATATCTGAATCTCACATGTTACTGAACCAGTAATACTAACAATGAACTTCGTTTACTCTTGTGAACTTAACGTTCATCAGTTCTGTGAATTTTCGTCAGAAACAGAAGCTGAATATCTTTACTTGCCCTGCCACACATTAGTTCCATGGTTTTGCAATGGTAAAATTTTACTGTGATTTTTTGAGCTCAGGGCTAAGATTGAAATTTGCCTGAACACTGAATGGTCTTCAAAATTAATTTCTGTTAGATACTTGCTAATGTTTCTCCATGAATTCAACCTAAGATTACAAGGCAAAACAGTGCTTTCATGTGAAACTTATACCGTGGGGTAAAGGCTTTTTTTTAACAACAATCAATGTTGTTTAGATCACAAGTAGTGTCAAGCTACTTTACACATTTACCCTGTTGTCAAAAGTTAAAGCAAGAAGCAAGCTCCGTTCCCACACCAATTTGCAACAGATACATTTTCTGTGCTCAAACTACAGTTCCAGCAGGTTTTTCAGACCTTGATGCAAATGCAAAAAAATTTGTCTTAGTCATCTAGTGCTGCTACAACAGAAACACCATAAGTGGATGGCTTTAACAAAGAGAAATTTATTTCCTTACAGTAAAGTAGGCCAAAAGTCCAAATTCGGGGCATCAGCTCCACGGGAAGGCTTTCTCTCTCTTGGCCTTCTCATCAGTGTTCCCCTGGACTAGGAGCTTCTCAGTGCATGGACCACGGTCCAAAGGACGCACTGTGCTCCCAGCACTGCTTTCTTGATGGTATGAGGTCCCCAACTCTCTGCTTCCCTTTCCCTTTAACTCTTGAGAGGTAAAAGGTGGTGCAGGCCACACCCAAGGGAAACTCCCTTTACATTGGATCAGGGATGTGACCTGGGTAAGGGTGGTGTTACAGTCCCACCCTAATCCTCTTTAACATAAAATTACAATCACAAAATTGAGGACAACCACACACCCCTGGGAATCATGGCCTAGCCAAATTGATACACACATTTTTGGGGGGACATAAATCAAACCATGACACCTACCTAAGAGCTACATTAACTCTCCAGCCCTATGTCATAATTTAGTCCTCAGGGAACTTGATCTCCTTTCCCTTCCACAAGACGTCACACTGGTCCATTACACTGATGACTTTATGCTGATCGGACCTAGTAAGGAAGAAGTGTCTCAACAACTCTGGACTGATTGGTAAAACATTTGCGTGCTAGAGGGTGGGAGATTAATCCCACAAAAATTCAGGCACCTTCCACTTCAGTGAAATTTTTAGGGGTCCAGTGGTTTGGGGCATGTTGAGACATTCCTTCTAAAGTGAAGGAAAAGTTATTGCATCTTGCTGCTCCCACAACTAAAAAAGAGACACAATGCCTAGTGGGCCTCTTTTGGATTTTGGAGGCAACATTTTCCTCATTTGGGTGTGCTACTCCAGCCTATTTATCAAGTGACTCAAAAAGCTGCTAGTTTTGAGTGGGGACCAGAACAAGAGAAGGCTCTGCAACAGGTTCAGGCTGCTGTGCAACCTTCTCTGTCACTTGGACCATATGATCCAGCTGATCCAATGGTGCTTGAAGTTGTCAGTGGCAGATAGAGGTGCTGTTTGGAGTCTTTGGCAGGCCCCTATTGGTGAATCACAGCGCAGACCCTTAGGATTTTGGAGCAAAGCTCTGCCATCCTCTGCAGATAACTACTCTCCTTTTGAGAAATAAATTTTGGCTTGTTACTGGGCCTTAGTAGAGACTGAACACTTAACCACGGGACACCAAGTCACCATGAGGCCTTAGCTGCCCATCATTAACTGGGTGTTGTCTGACCCACAGATCCATAAAGCTGGATGTGCACAGCAGCACTCCATCATTAAACGGAAGTGGTATATTCGAGATCGGGCCTGAGCAGGACCTGAAGGCACAAGTAAGTTATGTGAGGAAGTGGCCCAAATGCACATGGTCTCCACTTCTGTCACATTACCTTTCATCTCCCAGTCTGCACCTATGGCCTCATGGGGAGTTCCTTATGATCAGTTGACTGAGGAAGAGAAAACTCACGCCTGGTTTACAGATGGTACTGCACAATATGCAAACGCCTCTCAAAAGTGGACTGCGGCAGCACTATAGCCCCTTTCTGGGACCTCTCTGAAGGACAGTAGTGAAGGGAAATCCTCTCAATAGGCAGAACTTCAAGCAATGCACCCAGTTGTTCACTTTGCTTGGAAGGAGAAATGACCAGATGTGTGATTATGTACTGATTCATGGGTTGTGGCCAATGGTTTGGCTGGATGGTCAGGTACTTGGAAGGAACATGATTGGAAAATTGGACACAAGGATTTATGGGGACGAGGTATGTAGAGAGACCTCTCCAAATGGGCCAAAGAAGTGAAGATATTTGTGTCTCATGTGAATGCTCACCAAAGGGTGACCTCAGCAGAGGATGATTTTAACAATCAAGTGGATAGGATGATGTGTTCTGTGGAAACCAGTCATCCTCTTTCTCTAGCTACTCCCATCATTGCTTAATGAGCTCATGAACAAAGTGGCCATGGTGGCAGGGATGGAGGTTATGCATGGGCCCAGCAGCATGGACTTCCACTCACCAAGGCTGACTTGGCCACAGCCTCTGCTGAGTGCCTAATCTGCCAGCAGCAGAGACCAACACTGAGTCCCTGATATGGCACCATCCCTTGAGGTGATCAGCCAGCAACCTGGTGGCAAGTTGATTATATTGGACCACTTCCATCATGGAAAGGGCAGTGTTTTGTCCTTACTGGAATAGACACTTACTCTGGATATGGATTTGCCTTCCCTGCACACAATGTTTCTGCCAAAACTACCATCCGTGGACTTACAGAATGCCTTAACCACTGTCATGGTATCCCACACAACATTGCCTCAGATCAAGGGACTCACTTCACAGCAAATGAAGTGTGGCAGTGGGCCCATGCTCATGGATAGGATGATGTGTTCTGTGGAAACCAGTCAACCTCTTTCTCTCTCTTGGCCTTCTCATCAGTGTTCCCCTGGACTAGGAGCTTCTCAGCGCATGGACCACGGTCCAAAGGATGCGCTCTGCTCCCAGCACTGCTTTCTTGATGGTATGAGGTCCCCCTGTCTCACTGCTCACTTCTGTCTTTTATATCTCAAGACATTGCCTCAGGACACAATCCAGTCTTGTAGATCAGGTCCTGCCTTACTAACACAACTGCCACCCATCCCCCCTCATTAACATCATAGATGCAGGTTTACAACATATGGGAAAATCACACAGTACGAGGAATCATGGCCTAGACAAATTGATACACACATTTTTTGGCGTACATAATTCAATCCATGACATTCCACCCTTTGGCCCCCCAAAAAATCACATCCTTGCAACATGGAAAACATGTTCACCACATCATACCATAGTAAAAGTCTTAACTCCAAGTTCAAAATCCAAAAATTTCTCTTCATCTGTGAAATCTAGAATACAAGTTATTTGCTTCTAAAGGTACAATGGCAGAACAGGCATAAGCTAGACATTTCCATTACAAATGGGAGAAACTAAAGGAAAAGAAGTGATAGCAGGCACCAAGCAAGTCAGCAGAACACATTACATTAGCCCTCAAGGCTTTGAAAATAATCCTATGTTCCCTGAGACGCTGCCCTCCAGACTCTAGGTATTGGCCACAGTCTCCGGATTTTGAGTGGAGGCCCCTCGGCCCCAGGCTTCAGCTCCGCTTTCCAGGCCCACTGGAACAGCAACTCTGCTTCCTTGGCTTTAGGCTCACCATTCTCTCAGTCCATCTGAGTGGCAACTCCACCCTTAGGAGCACCAAAGGCCATGGCTCCACCCTTTGAAACCCCTGAGGTCATGACCATACCTTTTGAAACTGAGGCAGCTCGGCTTCTTGTGTCCCTAGTCTCTTCAGCTTGTTTTCTGGTTTCTTGGCCTCTCGGCTCCTTGGGCCTCACACCCACATCTGCCCTGCTGGGGCAAGTGTTCCAAAGCTCTATAGCTCTACGGGTAAGTGCCCGGAGGCACCTCACTCCGCCAGAAAGCCTTGTGCACACAGGCACTCAGCTCTCTTGCTCCATGGGTCAGCAAGCCTAGCTCCCCTGATAAGTGCCTGGAGGCACCCCACTCCACCAGAAAGCCTCCCTCGCACACAGGCACTCAGCTGTCTCGCTCCGTTGGTTGGCTCCAGCGCCATCCCGCACTGGTCTCCTGGTTCTGCCGCTGCTGGTTCTCTGCCGCTGCTGGTCCTCTGCCACTGCCGCACCTCAATCCATTCACGGTTTTAAAACCGCTTCCACATTTTAGGTATCTGTTAGAGCAGCACCCCACTCTCGGTACCAAATTCTGTCTTAGTCATCTAGTGCTGCCATAACAGAAATACCACAAGTGGATGGTTTTAACGAAGAGAAGTTTATTTCCTCACAGTCAAAGTAGGCTAAAAGTCCAAATTCAGGGCATCAGCTCCAGGGGAAGGCTTTTTCTCTCTGTCGGCCTTCTTCTCTTCAGTGTTGCCCCGGACTAGGAGCTTCTCTGCGCAGCGACCCCAGTCCAAAGGACATGCTCTGCTCCGGGCACTGCTTTCTTGATGGTATGAGGTCCCCCTGTCTCACTGCTCACTTCTGTCTTATATATCTCAAGAGATTGCCTCAGGACACAATCCAGTCTTGCAGATAAGGTCCTGCCTTACTAACACAACTGCCACCCATCCTCCCTCATTAATATCATAGAGGCAGGTTTACAACATACAGGAAAATCACACAGTACCAGGAATTATGGCCTAGCCAAACTGATACACACATTTTTTGGGGGACATAATTCAAACCATGACAATTTCCATATTTAAAAATTAATTTAACACTGCCATTGAGAGGAGGTGGCACAGTGGTTAAGAGCTCAGCCACTAACCAAAAGGTCAGGAGTTTGAATTCCACCAGCCACTCCTTGGACCCTAAGGGGCAGATCTACTCTGTCCTATAGGGTCACTAGGAGTCAAAATCAACTCCACGCAAGGAGTTTTTATTGAGAGGAGCCTTCACCTAACCTTCAGTTGGAAGTGACTGACCTGTTAAAAGGAAAATATCAAGAAAAGAATCTAATAGAACTCTATAAATTCCTTCCAAGTGATAAATATTCTCAATCAAAACCGTAAGATTATGGACTAATAGTATTTGTTAGTATCTAAGTGAAAAAACATTTTCAAAGATGAAATACATAATCATTGATCAGAATTGACAGATGGACATTTACAACTGATTTTAATGATAGGGAACACTAAACTTTGAGCCCCAATTAAGTGAAATGTTGTCCCAAAGAAAATAATTCCATTCTTCTCACTAATACACCTGTATTTAAAAAAAAAATACATTATAGTATTATTATATTTTGAGAGTCATCAATAAAAAATTTGTGGAAATTTCTTTTACTTCTTGTTATATAATAAATCCATTGCCATAGAGTTGATTCCAACTCATAGTGACCCTACAGGACAGAGTAGAACTGCCCCGTAGGGTTTTCTAAGCTGTAATCTTCATGGATGCCTTAGTCCCACATCTCGCTTTCACGTGGCTGGTGGGTTCAAACCGCTGATCTTTCAGTTAGCAGCTGAGTATTTAATCACTGCACCACCAGGGCTTCTTCTGTCACATAATACCCCTATATAATATCCTTGATTTTGTTTCTTGGTCTACAAAATCTAAAATACTTGCTATCTGGTACTTCACCAAAAAAGTTTACTGACCCCTGAACTACATACTTCTCTAATAACCCTGAATAATTAAAAAATATACATATAAATAAGATTTTCTTCTAAATATGAGTTATGCTCTAAACAAAATATATGGCTGCTACATTATTTTTAGAATAGTAAAGAAAAGCATCAGCTTAGCCTAGCTGGAGATTCCCAGCTAGGCTAGAATAGGCTAGATGTGCCTTGTCTCAGGGGTTACCCATGCTTTATTCTGAAAGTTCTATAAAGAGAATTTGAGTGGGTTTTAAACAGGCCTAGTCTCCAATAATGGGTCTGAGAATTTTGCTCATGGAAAACTTAACTCTTGAAGCAATATTTAATTATATATTCCTATGATTGCCTAACATTGCTGCTGATAAAGAGAGAAAGATGTTAAAATAAAGTCCATACTGAATATCTCAAACACAAACACTAATGCACACAAACATTAACAGAATGTTTCTAATGTTAAAAGTTATTAATATGTTGTTTCAATATTTTCCATTTCACTAAAATGAACACCAGCAAAAGGCATTATCTCACCAGATGCGATGTGTAGCCAATCCACCATATTTTAAAATTTATAGATTAAAAGATTTAAAAAGTAATTGCATTTACAATTCACAAATATAACACCTAAAATGAATTTTTGTACCCTTGTGTCTTTTGTTTAGATAAGGAAAATGAATTATTAATATTTGATTTCCTTATATTTATCAAGGTGAACCAAGTTTTCTTTTTAAATAACAGCAAAAATAATTTGCTGAAGTTATCCTTTTTTTTTTTTGCTTGGATGAATGAACAGCTGTACTGTACTAACCCTATGTTCATGTTCATACGAACAAGTCTTTTATGTGTTGAACTTGTAGGCAGTTTGCATTGGCCTGATAATAAAACAGATGCTTTCCTTAGTGAATTGGCTGAACTTTATTAGGTATACACCAGCTTTGGGTTCAAACTATATGTGTGCTTTAAAAACCTATATTCATTTCTGTGAAATAAAACCTACCTGACTGGCTCCATCTATGATCTGCTTTAATTGGCCACATATTTGCAATTAAACAGGTATATAATTCCAAACATTTATTTTTCTTTTAGAAAAAAATTTTTTAATTAAAAATACTTGAAGGATTTTAGAGCCTCTAGAGATAAGACAGTGATGGCTCAAAGGTAAAGCTGGAACTCATAAAAGTTAAAAAGCTGACAAGTGGTTTCAGGAGATAACACTGCCTCCTTGACTGAGAAGGCAGAAACCATCTGACAAAACCAGAATTGTGTCTTCATCCACATATCTCAGTGCAGTTTGGTTTAATTTTCTGTGTCCTCCTTCTAGATTCTGAGAAGCACATTTGCTGTTTTCTATACAGCTGTGCCCTGGATTCCATTCTCCTAGAAACCCCAATGGGCTTTGCTCTTTTCCTTAACATTTGCTTTTTTTCTAGCATTATCTAACTCCTCCGTTGGAGTTTAGGCTTATCTATATCAAGAAACAAATCAACAGAACTGGCCTTGTCTAATTCCTCCATCCCCTTGCCTTAACTACTCCCAGATATTTTCCTTTCTTCCTTTCCAGACCTCTAGAAGAGCAGTCTATAGCTGTTGCTTCTGCTTCCTCACTATTTATTAACTTACTGGTCAACACTCTGTAACATGGCCCCTGCCCACCCTACCCCCAAATTATGATCTCATCACTGGCAACTCCAGTAATGTTATTTTCTGTCCTAAGCCCACTTGACCTATTTACTGTACTCAACACTATTAACCATAATTTTCTTAACTGTTCATTTGACAGATATACACTATGACCTATTACGTGCCAGGTTTTGTAGCCATGGAACTGCCTCCATAGAGCTCACAGTCTATGAGTGAATACAGTGATAGAAGTAAACAGTGGGGACCTGGCCCAGCGAGGGAGGCAGGGAAGGTGTTTTAAGAAAGGCCTCTTCTTGAAACACTTTTTCTTTAGCTTCTGCTTCATACTAATTTGGAAACTATCCCTTATGTTTCCTCCCTTAGATTCTCTTAACCCTCCCATCCTTCTCTGCAGGTTTTCTTTAAAAGTCTAGCCTCCATGTCCACCCATCCCTTCCTATCCCATTTCTTTTTTTTTTTTTTTTCAATGATATCAATGGTCTCCTGGTAACCCAGGTTAGAACATTTTGAGTCAACTTTGATTCATTCTGTTCCATCCTTCATGACTAGACAAGCACTGTATACCCTTTTATACTTTTTGATTTTTTTTCCTTGTGCATGTATTTCCTATTACAAAATAAATACATAAAAATAAAATGTTTCATATGTCATGATAAACACCAGCAAAAGACATTATCTCATCAGACAAGATGTGTAGACAATCCACATATTTTAAAATTTAAAAAAAAAAAAGAGTTGAGGCTTATACTTTTACACAACCTTGAAGTTAGGGAGATTCACCCACATATGATACACCACCTATCCTAAATGTAAGTTTTGGAGGAAATGTGTGAGGAAACAGTGATTCTCTATGACCACTTCCGTCACTCCGACTCACAACGTCCTCCTCCTATTTTTATTTTCATCTTATCTCCCTTCTCTTTCTTGTTGATCCAGAGAGTGATCAAAATTATGTAAGAGAAGATTTAGTGACATTCAGTTAGATGCTGGATGTAGGAAGCAAGGAGAACAGAACCAAGCTCAGCATCTCCAAATTTTAAGTCTTGGTGACTTTGAAAACAGAAGTACAATGAAAAGAAATAATAAGGCCTTAAAGATATGAGGCTGGCATGGGGAAGAGAATCTGACTTCTGTTTCATACATATGAATTTGAAGTGCTAAGGATATCCATGTTAAAAAGTCTAGCAGGCAGCTAGCTGGCAACTCGCTATGTGACCAAGATCCTCTGTAAGTCACTATTTTTTTAGCTAGAAATTGAGGATAGTATCTAACTTGCTGAATGCTTTGAAGACCAAATGAGATAGCATCTATACAGTTTGAAGACAGTGTACCTGGAACAGCGCAGGTCCTTAAAAGCTATTATTATTGTCGGAAATGTGAGAGTTGAGTCAGATTTTGAAAAAAGACCAAATAGTAAGTTTTTTCAACAGTTCAGGCATTTTATTGACACATACCCTTGGGTTAATCTTCACTGTGGTGACTCTATTCTGTCCAAATGACCCTATCACACCTGCTTCCTTCACATTCCCTAGTACCGGGGCCCCACCTACGTCTTTCTTGGATTCCCTGACTCCTCCCCAGTTTCTATATTATTCTTGACTCCTCCCCAGTTCCTGTGTTTAGTCCACCCTTATTTCTTCCTCTTTTGGGTCTACTTGGCACCCTGAGTCTAGTAATCTCCACTTCAGACTCCTGGGCCAAAGCCCTCAGCTGATTGTTCAGGTTCTTCCCTCTACCGCTTCTATTTTCCAGAACATGGTCAGCCCAGCCCTTTCGAGAATCTGTTGCTGCCACTCCTCTCTCCTCCTTGCCTGTTAGGACTTACTTCAGTCCAGGATTGAAGAGAGGAGTGAACCTTCTTAGGCAGGAAGGAGATGGAAACTGGCCAGTATAAAACTGCATTTGAGGTGGACAAGGAGGGGAGTTGAGGTGGCACTTACTCAGCTTGCAGTTCAGAATAGGTGAAGTAAAGGTGAACTGTATGTAAAGATTTGGTATGGCAAAAAAAAAAAAGGCAAAAGAGACTGAAAAAGAAAACAGACTGATGAACAGCAAAGAGATTAAACAGCAATGAAGATTAAATAATCTGATTCCTTCAGAAAAGTTTAAGCTAGGCTTCCAGAGGCATATTTAGAAGACTGGACGGGAAAAAGTGAGTGCTGTAGTAGGGCCAAGGCTGGAAGGTGGGGTGGAATTGGAAACAAAAGGATGCTAAAGCTAGTATCAAAGGCATCATTAAAACAGAGGGTCTGGATAAACAAAATGTGGTATATACATACAATGGGATGTCACTTTGTGTCATAGATTGGGTTATGTTCCCCAAAAATATGTGTGTTGATTTGGCTAGGCCATGGTTCCCAGTATTGTGTGATTGTCCACCGTTTTTTGTCATCTGGCATGATTTTCCTATGTGTTGTAAGTCCTACCTCTATGATGTTAATGAGATGGGATTGGTGGCAGTTGTGTTGATGAGGCAGGATTCAATCTATGGGATTGGATTATGTCTTGAGCCAATCTCTTTTGAGAGATGGGAGAGACAGGCAAGCAGGGAGATGGGGGACCTCATACCACCAAGGAAGAACAGCAGGAGCACGCATCCTTTGGACGCGGGGTCCCTGCGTTGAGGGGCTCCTAGACCAGGGGAAGATTGATGATGGGGACCTTCCCCTAGAGCTAACAAGAGAGAGAGAGGGCCTTCCCTGGAGCTGGCACCCTGAATTTGGACTTATAGCTTACTAGGCTGTGGGAGAATAAACATCTGTTTGTTAAAGCCATCCATTTCGATATTTCTGTTGTGGCAGCACTAGATAACTAAGACACTTTGCCATAAAGAGAAATGAAGTCCTGATGCATGCTACAACATGAATGAACCTTGAAAACATGCTGAGTGAATTAAGTCAGACGTAAAAGGACAAATACTATATGATCCCACTTATATGAAATAGGCAAAGGTATAGAAACCAAAGCTTATTAGTGGTTACCAGGGGCAGGTGGGAGGAGGAAAGGAGAATCTTTGTTTAGGGGACATTGAATTTTTATTAATGATGGTGGAATAATTTTGAAAAGGACAGTGGTGATGGTTGCATAACATGATGAACAAAATCGATGTCACTGAATTATACACGTAAATGTTGAATTGGCAAATGTTTATATATGTATTATATATATATATATGTGTATATATATATGTGTGTGTGTGTGTGTGTGTATATATATATATATATATATATATATATATATATATATATTTACCACCATAATAAAACAAAACAAAACAAAAAAACAACAGAGAATCTTGGGGTCCAGGTAGAAGCAAGAAGATTCATCAGTAAGGAGAGGTCAAGTGACTGGAGTTCACCACGAGTATGAAAAATAAGAAAGAGAGAACATAAGGAGGACTGAAGGTCACTAAGAAGCTACTGAGCACTGTCTGGCAGTTAGTCATCACTGCAAATGAACAAAACAATTCATAAAATATAATACCTGAAGATAAACTACCTGAATTGTCTAGAAATAAAACTATTTTCTCTGATAACATCTTAGTTAAGACTGCATACATGTCTGGTTTCAGACATGGACGTTCTCCACTTTTCTCCACAATGAATTCCTGAAAAATCATCTGAAAGTCTTCATTTGCTCAGAGGAATAACAGCATTAGGGATTGCTGGACTCCTGATTGTGACTTGGATTTAAGTAAATTACAGATAAGACCAAGAATGTACCATAAAAACAAAGAATTAATAAACCTGTACAATCATTTAAAACAGTAAACTTGTGTTCCAAGTAATTAAAATGATGGAATTATAGAGGAACAGTGACTCTCAGAATTAGTTTAGTCTAATTCTCACATTCAAAAGATGAGACTCAAATTGAATCTACGAAGATTAAATCAGTTTTCCCAATTCCCAAAATAACAACAATGTATTCCTTTTTTTTTTTTTAAATTGTGCATTAAGTGAAAGTTTACAGTTCAAGTTAGTTTCTCATACAAAAATCTATACACACATTGTTACGTGACCCTAGTTGCTCTCCCTATACTGTGACAACACACTCCTCCTTTCCACCTCGGGTTTCCTGGATCCATTCAAACAGCTCCTAATCCTTTTTGCCGTCTCGTCTCGCCTCCAGACAGGAGCTGCCCATTTAGTCTCATGTATCTACTTGGGCTAAGAAGCACTCTCTTCACGAGTATCATTTTATGTCTTATAGTCCAGTGTAATCTATGTATGAAGAGTTGGCTTCGGGAAAGTTTTCAGCTGTGGGCTAACACAGAACCGGGGGCCATGACTTCGGGGGACCCTCCAGTCTCAGTCAGACCATTAAATCTGGTCTTTTTACTAGAATTTGAGTTCTGCACCCCACTTTTCTCCTGCTCTGTCAGGAACCTCTGTTGTGTTCCCGGTAAGGGTAGTCATTAGTGGTAGACAGGCATCATCTAGTTCTTCTGGTTTCTGGCTGATGGAGTCTCTAGTTTATGTGACCCTTTCTGTCTCTTGAGCTAATATTTTACTTGTGTCTGGCATTCTTCATTCTCCTTTGCTCCAGGTGGGTTGGGACCAATTGATGCATCTTAGATAGCTGTTGGCTGCTGGTAAGCTTTTAAGATCCCAGACGCCACTCATCAAAATGGGATGCAGAACATTTTCTTAATACACTTTATTATGCCAGCTGACCTAGATGTCCCCTGAAACCATGGTCCCCATATCTCTGCCCCTGCTACTCTATCCCTCGAAGTGTTTGTTTGCATTCAGGAAACTTCTTAGCTTTTGGTTTAGTCCAATTGTGCTGACTTCCCTAGTATTGTGTGTTGTTCTTCCCTTTACCTAAGATAATTCTTATCTACTATCTAGTCAGTGAATACAACTCTCCCTCCATACCCTCGTAACCATCAAAGAATGTTTTCTTCTGTGTTTAAACCTTTTCTGGAGTGCTTATAATAGTGGCCTCATACAATATTTGTTCTTTTGCGACTAACTAATTTCACTCAGAGTAAGACCTTCCAGATTCATCCATATTATGAGATGTTTCTAGGATTCTTTGTTGTTCTTTATAGTTGCCTAGTATTCCATTGTGTGAATATACCATAATTTGTGTATCCATTCATCCACTAATGGCCACCTAGGTTGTTTCAATCTTTTTTCTATCGTGAACATTACTGCAATGAATATGGATGTGCATGTATCTATTGGTGTGACGGCTCTTATTTCTCTAGGATATAGTCCAAGGAGTGGGATTGCTGGATCGTATGGTACTTCTATTTCTAACTTTTGAAGGAAGCACCAAATCAATTTCCAAAGTGGTTGTACCATTTTACATTCCCACCAGCAGTGTATAAGTGTCCCAGTCTATCCACAACCTGTCCAATATTTATTATTTTGTGGTTTTGGATTAATGCTAGCCTTGATGAGATGAGGTGGTATCTCATTGTAGTTTTGATTTGCATTTATCTAATGGCTAATGATCATGAGCATTTCTTCATGTATCTGTTAGCCGCCTGAATGTCTTCTTTGGTGAAGTGTCTGTTCATATCCTCTGCCCATTTTTTAATTGGGTTATTTAACTTTTTGTTGTTGAAGTTTTGCAATATCTTGTAGATTTTAGAGACTACACACTGATCGATTTTGTCATAGCCAAAAATTTCTTCCCAGTCTGTAGGCTGTCTTTTTACTCTTTTGGTGAAGTCTTTTGATGAGCATAAGTGTTGGATTTTTCAGAGCTCCCAGTTATCTAGTTTCTGTTCTGCTGTTTGTGCACTGTTAGCAACGTTTTGTATTCTGTTTATGCCATGTATTAAGGCTCCAGGGGTTATCCCTATTTTTTCTTCCATGATTTTTATCCTTTTCGATTTTATATTTTGGTCTTTGGTCCATTTTGAGTTAGCTTTTGTGCATCATGTAAGGTATGGATCTTGTTTCATTTTTTTTGCAGATGGATATCCAGTTATGCCAGCACCATTTGTTAAAAAGACTATCTTTTCCCCATTTAACGGGCTTTGGGCCTTTGTCAAATATCAGCTGCTCATAGGTAGATGAATTTACGTCTGGATTCTCAATTCTGTTCCACTGGTCTATGTATTTGTTGTTGTACCAGTACCAGGCTGTTTTGACTATTCTGGTGGTATAATAGGTTCTAAAATCAGGTAGTGTGAGTCCTCCTACTTTGTTCTTCTTGAGTAATGCTTTACTTAAGCAGGGCCTCTTCCCTTTTGACATAAAGTTGGTGATTTGTTTCTGCATCTCATTAAAAAAAGTCATTGGAATTTGGATCAGGATTGCATTGTATCTGTAGATGGCTTTGGGTAGAACTGACATGTTCACCATGTTGAGTCTTTCTATCCATGAGCAAGCTATGTTTTTCGACTTCTGTAGGTATCTTTTGGTTTCTTACAGTAGTGTCTTGTAGTATTCATTTTATGTCTCTGGTTAGATTTATTCCTAAGTATTTTATCTTCTTGGGGGCTATTGTAAACGGTATTGATTTGATGATTTCCTCTTTGAAGTTCTCTTTGTTGGTGTAAAAGAATCCAACTGATTTTTGTATGTTTATCTTGTATCCTGATACTTGGCTGAAATCTTCTATCAGTTGCAGTAGTTTTCTTGTGGATTCTTGGGGTTTTCTGTGTATAAGATCATATCATCTTCAAATAGAGATACTTGTACTTCTTCTGTACCAATATGGATGCCCTTTATTTCTTTTGTTAGCGTAATTGCTCTGGCTAGGACCTCCAGCCAGAGGGCATCCTTGTCTGGTTCCCATTCTCAAGGGGAATGCTTTCAAACTCTCTGCATTTAGAATGATGTTGGCTGTTGGCTTTGTATAAATGTCCTTAATTATGTTGAGGAATTTCCTTCTATTCCTATTTTGTTGAGGGTTTTTATCATGAATGGGTGTCGGACTTTGTTGAATGCCTTTTATGCATCGATTGATAAGATTATATGGTTCTTGTCTTTTGTTTTATTAATATGATGGATTACATTGATTGTTTTTCTAATGCTGAACCATCCCTTCACAACTGGTATAAATCCCACTTGATCACTGTGAATTATTTTTTTGATATGTTGATGATTCTATTGGCTAGAATTTTGTTGAGGATTTTTGTGTCAATGTTCATGAGGGATACTGGTCTCTAATTTTCTTTTTTTGTGGTGTCTTTACCTGGTTTTGGTATCAGGGTTATGCTGGCTTCATAGAATGAGTTTGGGAGTATTCCATCCTCTTCTATGCTCTGAAATACCTTTAGTAGTAATGGTGTTAACTCTTTTCTGAAAGTTCAGTAGAATTTTCCAGTGAAACTGTCAGGGCCAGTGCTTTTTTTTTTTGTTGGGAGTTTTTTAATTACCTTTTCAATCTCTTATTTTGTTATAGGGTTATTTAGTTGTTCTGCCTCTGTTTGTATTAGTCTAGGTAGGTAGTGTGTTTCCAGAAATTTGTCCATTTAATCTAGGTTTTCAAATTTGTTAGAGTACAATTTTACATAGTATTCTGTTATGATTCTTTTAATTTCAATTGGGTCATTGTGATATCACCCATCTCATTTCTTATAAGGGTTATTTGCTTCCTCTCCTGTATTTCTTTTGTCAGTTTGAACAATGGTTTATGGATTTGGCTGATCTTTTCAAAGAACCAACTTTTGGTCTTTTTAACTCTTTCAATTGTTTTTCTATTCTCTATTTCATTTAATTCTGCTCTAATTTTTATTATTTCCTTTCTTCTGGTGCCCAAGGGCTTCTTTTGCTGTTCTCTTTCTGCTTGTTCCAGTTGTAGGGTTAATGTTTTTTTTTCATTTTGGCCTTTTCTTCTTTTTGGATGTGTGCATTTATTGCTATAAACTGACCTCTGAGTACTGCTTTTGCTGTGCCGCAAAGGTTCTGGTAGGATGTGTTTTCACTCTCATTTGATTCTGTGAATTTCTTTATTCTGTCTTTAATTTCTTCTAGAGCCCAGTAGTTTTTGAGCAAGGTGTTATTCAGTTTCCACGTGTTTGATTTTTTTTCCTTCCTTTTTCTGTTGTTGATTTCTACTTTTATGACTTTATGATCAGAAAAGATGCTTTGCAATATTTCGATGCTTTCGATTTTGTTAAGGCTTGCTTTATAGCCTAATATGTGGTCTATTCCGGAGAAAGTTCCGTGTGCGTTGGAAAAGAAAGTATACTTGGCTGCTGTGGGGTGGAGTGTTCGGTATAAGTCCATGAGATCAAGTTGGTTGACTGTGGCATTTAGAGTTTCCATGTCTTTATTGAGCTTTCTGGATGTCCTGTCCTTCACGGAAAGGGATGTGTTGAAGTCTCCTACTATTATTTTGGAGCTGTCTATCTCTCTTTTCAATGAAAAGTCTTTCTTCATCAGGACAATGCCCCCTCATTTGAAGACATTATGTAGACGAAAAAATAAATAACTTCCTTCTCCCACGTCACACTGTGTGAGTAACTAATGTACCCATTACAATGAATGACACAGTAGAAAACAATGAAAGAGCCACGATGGATTTGTTCCATTTTGCCATGAAAAAGCTAAATGGATATGATCTCTGGTAAGTAAAAATACATTGTGCCATTCTGTTTATTATTTCTGTTTTTCAGGAAAATTTGCACTATTCTAAGGTAAATAAAAATCAAATTGGAAAGTAAAATAAAAACATGGAAAACTTTTATCATTTTCTAGAAGATAAACTGATAGTCATTAGACAATGAACTAATCTAAAATTGAGAAGCAAATCATTTAAGTGATTTGGAGACATTCAAAATTATAAAGGGAAGTATGATGTTTGGTAAGGGTATGGAAGAAGAAAATCACCTGACTGATGTACCTGAAGGATTTTAGTTTTCTGGCTTTCAATATGGAAAACTAATTTTCAGAAAAAACACAAAGGCAATTCATATCAAAACACTGCCCTCTAGGATTAAATCAAAGTTTCCTGGGACTCAGAGTCAAGTGTTCAGAGGAGAACATAAGGTTAAGGTCACATTGGTTCACATTCTATGGTTCATTCAATTCCTTAAAGTACCTCCTCATTAAATGAAGGTATCCTTTAATCTGACTTACTGAAACAAACTTACCTGTATATTGGCTTTAAACAACCTCAGAGTAAATACATTCAAGCTAGTATCCAACGGATAATAAGATTCTGTGTGTGTGTGTGCACACGTGCATGTGTACCTTGGGTGTGTCTCTGTGAGAATTTTAAAATAAAAATAACTTGCTATTCATAATTTTCAAAGGCTAATGGTAGAAGGAGCCCTGGTGGTGCAATGGTTAAAGCACTTGGCTGGTAACTGAAAGGTCAGCAGTTTAAGCCCATCAACTGCTCCACAGGAGAAAGATGTGGCAATCTGCTTCTGTAAAAATTTACAGCTGTGGAAATCCTATGGGGGCAGTTCTACTCTGTCCTATAAGGGGTCGCTATAAGTTGGAATCAACTTGACAGCAGTGGGGTCTTTTTGGAATGGTAGAAAAAGGCAAATGAATTGAGAAACATTTATCTTCCAATTTAAAAACAACACAAAACAAAAGCTCATTAAACAAACTACTAATGTTTTGCCAGTATTTATCCTCATGCTTTCAACCTTAGATCACTCTTCCAAGTGCTATTTAACCTGAATGATCTAATCAAAAGGTAGCTAGGATGATTAAGGCTAATAAAACGTAATGCCTGCCCTTCCCGAGCCTAAAATATAACAGACAGATATGAGCTCACTTTGCAAATCATGAAGTGCTCTATAGATGTAGAGTACAATAAAGTGAGTAACAATGCATTTCTTATTAAACATCACCAACAACATTTAGAGATGAATAGAAATGACCCAAAGCACACACTGCATAGGCAGTTCCCTCAGGCATGTGGCTAGATAACTGGTGATGGAAATGAGGGGTATGGAAAGGCTGAAGTCTGACACAGCAAAAGTCATAAAGGGACTCAGAGCTAGGCTGTGGCGTCCACAGTGAGCCCAAGGAGAGGGAAGGTTACCAGAGGGAGGGGCACACACAAAAGAAGCAGTTTACTGGTAATAGCTTACAGTTAAGTCAGCTGACTCAAACTCGTGTCAGGTCTGAGTCAAGCTATTTGAACAACTTAAATCAACAGTTTGGGTGCAGTCAACCCGCCACTTACCCAGGTTCCCGCCACAATCTATTGTTTGGAAATAACTGAAACTGATTACATCTGTCAGGACTCTGGGCAGCAGCCAATCCATGAGAGTCTTGAAGATAATCTACCCCCTGCAACTAACGCTTAAACTTAACTCTATAGCTAGGCTTGAACCCGCAGAACAACTAGGGACAAACACTTTTTTAAAAAAATGTATTTATTTATTTTAAAAAAATGGAAAAAGATCGAGTTTTATACTATCTAAAGTCTAGGGAAATATTTCTGATTTTAAATGCAACTAAATTTCACAACTGGGACCTAGAAAAGTTTTTCATTTGAGAGTCACTCTTTCACATTCATAAATGACCAGGCAGTGCTGGGAGTCAGTACCATTTCATATACTAACTGAGTAGTCTTTGTAAAATGTGTTGGTGAGTCCGTCATAAAAACATAAAACTTCTGCTCAGAGGCAACAGTGGCTGGAATTTCTTCCTGAACAAAAATATCTTGTACATTGGCCCTTCAGAGTTCCTCGCCTACCTATTCTCTGTTATTTCTTCGTTTGCCTTAAGATGTTAAAGATCCAAGTCAAATGCCAGTCATCAACAACCATCGACACTTCCACAGGAACAGCTTTGTATAATGTTAACCACTAGTGACAGGAAATGTCAAGAGGAAATATGAAATGTTCGGGGGACTGGCACTGCCAGGGGTTCAATCAGGGTGTCGGGTGTTACCCTAGGTAAGGTGACTGAAGGAGGAAAGGTCTACAAATGGTGATGAAAACCCTAGTCCTGCAAACAAAATGTCTAATTCAGCCTTGATGACCCCACTTAATAGCACTGTTCATAGAGGCATTAGTGGGTATCAATTAATATTTAACTCTTACACACTCATCTTGCTTTCTCAGTGTTTTGGACGAGTTTTGCCAACTAAAGTATACTTTCAGCCAAAGGGGGCATTTTATAAAAATGTGTAGAAAGCAAATAAAACAGGAAAGTATTTTCATTTTGTCTTCTTCCTCCATGTGGATTTTTTGTATACATTTTAGATTAAAACAACATGTGTATTGACCGGTTTTCACCTAACCTGTATCAAATCTTTTTCTTTATTTTTTAGGCATCGCTAATTTAGTATGTTCTGAGCTATGGTTGTATCAGTAATAACAGTAACAAATCATTTAATGGGTGCTTTCCAGGTACAATGCTAAACCTACCTTAACACATCTTATCTCACTTAATTCTCACAACAACCTTGAGGAATGTGAATTGTTATCCTCATTTTTACAGATAAGGAAACCAAGGATCACAAAGGTTAAGAAACTTGGTTTATATCGCAAAGACAGCAGGTATGCCATTGCTCTAGATCACTGTGCTAAATTAAATTCCCTATCATCAATATCCTGATTTGTCTTACTCCCACAGAAAAGTTCTTGCTTGGTAGAGAATTACGGCAGCATCTCACCTGAGTAGCTCTCTAGATTAAACGGCTAGCTCAGTGAGATGCTTGCTTTAGTGTTCTCTCTCTTTGGCTCTTCTTCTTCTTCTTCTTTTTTTTTATACAATAGTACCTGTGAATCTGTGTTAGATATCCTTTCTGTCAAAACCAGCAAAAATTGGTTGAAGATAAAGGGCTAACTAACTCCAATACAATCAACATATATTTCTGCCTGATATTCCCAGAGAATGAGCCTTGTATGGCAGCAGGCTGGTGCCAAGGAAAACGAGAGACTGACCTGGCCATTACTGTATTTTTATGCAAATAATGCATGCCTTCTACGTTTGTTTCCAGCACTGCCCTCCCTCCTCGAGGTGTTTTTGTAAGTGTGCCATTCTGATTTTTTTTACAGGAACATGTAAGAAAAAATTGGCATAGCAGCACTTATGAAAATATTTCATGGGGAGAAGGCATTGGTGGTAAACAAACGTAGAAGGCATGCGTTATTTGCATGAAAAAGATGGTAAATATATTCAAAATGGAGGAATAATAACTTTTCTAGGTTTCAGTTGAAATTGAGGGAAAACAGGTCTAAGCTGCCTTCTAATTCCACAAGTTCAATAATCATGTTAATTAGATTGGTAAAAGATATACATCTTATCCTTAATTTTTTGTTTTCCCTTTTTGGGGGAAAGAGTGAAAGATAAAGATAGAAGAGAAAAGAAACCCGTTTCAAATATGCTTAGCTCCACAGCTTGTAAGATTTCTAAACAATATCATTTAGGGTACCAGTGTTAGAAAAGTATTTTACTTTGGAGATAAAATACTTGACTGGTAATGAAAGGGAAAAAAAAAAAAAAAAAAGATAAAGGCCACTGTATAACTACAATGCTTCAAAAAAGGGTGAAAATTAAGCTGGAAGCAGCTTTTAAGGTTATTTCCTCAATGCTGGTTGAAAACAAGCGAATTATATAGCCATACTGTTATTTTAGCATCTCCTAGTGGCCTGCTGGCATATGAAACATTTTGAAGATTAGGCTTAAGTAGGTTATATTTTGCCTATTGCTATGTGGATAATGATTCCTATATACAACCAATTAACTGAGTAAGGGTGAAAAAAGCTGACTGTAATGCAAACCGCACAAGATGGCAGTTAATCTTTCCCAAAAGCAGAAGCACAGGCTACTGCTACAACTGCGTGAACTCCTATGGCTTCTGGCAAAGATGTTATTTAAATTTCACACATCTAATCATAGCATAAACCACTCATATTTATGCTATATAGCCTCAAGTCTATTTTTTAATGCAAAGCAAAACTCCTCTAGGATCCCTAATTCTATACACAGCACCTGACACAGCAGTGGAAAGAGTACCACATGGGATCTTGATTAGGAAAAAAAAGGTAATATTTTCAAATGTGTAACAAATGGGCAGCTGGAGAAATAATTTCTCTTAAACATGAGAGAGAGAGAGAGACAGAGAACAGAAGAGAAGGGAAGGAATAATTCAATGACAAAGGCAATAAGAAATCTGTTTTTTTTTTTAAAGTAACAAATGAGGATTATGAGAGATGCAAGAGCAAAAGTGGTAAAGCAGGGCAGGCCAGGCATAGCTTCCCTTTACCACTAAGAAAATAATTTTAATTTTATATGTAGATAAAATCTCATTTAAATGACCTGTGAGGAACTGTAGAACAAAAAACTTCACTCTCTGCCATTCACAGAGAAAAACTGCACCAAACAGGAGATTAAATGGGTAGCTCCTGTCCAAAAGCAGGATGAGAAGGCAGGAACAGACAGGAATTGGATGAATGGACACAGGGAACCCAGAGGGGAAAGGGGGAGTGTACTGTCACATTATGGGGGTTGAAACCAATGTCACAAAGCAATATGGGTATAATTTTTTAATGAGAAATTAACTTGAGCTGTAAACTTTCACCTAAAGAACAATTAAAAAAAAACTGCACCAAAATAAAAATGGCAGCGATGAATAGAAACAAAATAATAATGCACAAACGAATATTACTCAGCTTTAGGCCATTAAAGTTGAGTCCTGATCTAAGGGAATTAATCTTTATCATCAGGATTCAGTGTAATAATATTTGCAAGAAAGTTAACAATCCTTCCACTTTATATCAAAATACAACATCTATTATGTAGTTGAACCTGGTGGCACAGTGGTTAAGAGTTTGCCTGCTAACCAAAAGGTCAGCAGTTTGAATCCACCAGCTGCTCCTTGGAAACCCTATGGGGGAATTCTGATCTGTCCTATATGGTCACTATGAGTTGGAGTCGACTCATTGGCAATGGGTTTAGGTTTGGTTTTCTTAACGTAGGTGGAAACTTATTCTATCATGTAATAATGTAGATATAAAAATACTTTCCATTAAGAGACATGAAATAGACATCAGCAAAAACTACAACATACATATACTTATTCTATAAAAAAATTCAACTTTGGCTTTAGCCTTTTGTTTTAGGTAAACTAGCACTTGAAAAAATTGACTCATTTGGAATCAACTTCATTTTTCTCGGCAGCAATTAGAGCAAAAGAATAGAAATATAAAATGCTATCTTGACATATATGGGTGTGGACGAAAGAGAGCCTGCCCACACACAGTCAACTGAATTATTAGATTTATTTCCCTTGGCTTGATATTATTTCTTTCTTTTTTTTTTTTTTTTAATATATATTTTATTGTACTTCAGGTGAAAGCTTACAGAGCAAATAGTTTCTCATGAAATAGTAGTACACATGTTGTTTTTTTTGACATTGGTTAACAACCCCACAACGTATTAAGCCTCTAAATTCTCAACCTTTTTTTTTGATGAAAATTACAGATGGCCAAAGATACACCGTTTCAAAATTTTCTACATTCACAGTTCAGTGACATTGACTACGCTCTTCCAACTGTGCTGTTATTCTCACTTAAGATGAAGGCTTACAGAACAAAATAGTTTTTCATTTAACAGTTACTACACATGTTGCCCTATGACAATGGTTAACAATCTCACAGCACATCAAGAATATCCTTACTCCACCTTGTGTTCCCTATCACCAGGGGGCTTCCTTGTCCCCTTCTGTCTTCTGGACCTTGTCAGTGGACTATTGTACCTCTTTAGTCTCATTTGTTTATTTATTTATTTATTTATTTTTATTTTATTTAAACACCATTTCAAAACTTTTTACTTACACATTTAAGTGATATTGACTATGCTCTTCCAATTGTGCTGCCATTCTCGCCCAAGATGAAGGCTTACAGGACAAAACAGCCTCCCATTTAATAGTTACTACAAATGTTGCCCTATAGCAGTGGTCAACAATCTCACAATACATCGACAGTGTCCTTATTCAATTTGTGTTCCTTATCATCAGTTTCCTACTCTCCCTCTGCCTTCTGGCCCTTGTCACCGGACTCCTGTACATCGTTAGTCCCATTTAGTTTTACTGGGGGGCTTGATATTATTTCTGAAAAAATAACCTTGGACTCTATGTTTAGCTATCCAAATAAGAAGTACTATTAATCCATACTTCTCTTAAGACGTGAATATTCCAGCAATTTGTTTTGAGGAAGGTGTAAATTCACACTGCCCTTTCTGCTAGCGCACCAAATCGTGTGATGGTTACCCAAGGGAGACTGTACAAAGAAAGGAGAGACTCCTGTTTGACCCCTGCTGGCAATCAATTTATGGCCTCAAACATGGAGCTGGATAGCCCTTGCAATTCTATATTAACTTTTATTCATATAACTGTCAAATTCCTATCGGTAACCTGAACTAAAACTGTTAGTAACCTGAGTTTACACCCTTTAAAACACCTCAGAAATGGAGGGGCAAAATTAAATTTTATATATTTCAAATTAATCACCCAAGAATGGGAATTAAGAATAGTTTTTTGCTGCTAATTGAGATACACAACAAGGGATATCAATGCTGTGTGAAGGCTGATCATTTAAGAAATATAAAACAGCTTGGAAAAACAGGCTATATTTGAACAATAATAATAAAATCTGTTTCTTGCAGTGAAGAAGGTCAGCAGTGAAGACTTAGACAAACCAGAGCTAGGAAGGCAATCTACTTCCAAGGCTATTTTCTACAGAATTTTGCCTTAAAGCATGGTGTACATACGTGTGAGGCTGCTAACAGCAGGCTGTGTGTACTGAACCAAACCCCAGAAATAGTAAATTCCCCTCATTCCCCAAGTCCTGCTGCTTTTAGGTGATTCTCATGGACTGAATTATGTTCCCCCAAAATATCTGTCAACTTGGCTAGGCCATGATCCCCAGTTTTGTGTGACTGTTTACCATTTTGTCATCTGATGTGATTACCCTATGTGCTGTAAATCCTAACCTCTATGATGTTAATGAGGCAGGATTAGAGGCAGTTATGTTAATGAGGCAGGACTCAAGCTACAAGATTAGGTTGTGTTTTGAGTCAACATCTTTTGAGATATAAAAGAGAGAAGTGAGCAGAAGGACAGGGGGACTTCATACCACTAAGAAACAAGAGCCAGGAAAATAGCATGTCCTTTGGACTTGGGGTCCCTGCTCTGAGAAGCTCCTCCACCGGGGATGATTGATGACAAGGACCTTCCCCTAGAACCAACAGAAAGAGAAAGCATTCCCCTGGAGGTGGCACCCTGAATTCAGACTTCTAGCCTCCTAGACAGTGAGAGAATAAATTTGTTTGTTAAAGCCATCCACTGGTGGTATTTCTGTTATAGCAGCACTAGATAACTAAGACAGTGATAATGCAGTCATTGAGGACTTAAAAGAAGTGGCTGCACTGTGTGGGTAACAGAACACTTGACTCCCCTGGCATAGGACTAGTGTTCTGCCCAAGGCAGCAAAGCTTCTGCTGTCCTTCTGTGGGCTTTCCTACTACAGGATTCTGAAGTCTCCACATCTTACAAACAGAAGTTAGTTCTATGACGACAACAATAAAATCCTTGATCCAACATAGATTTAATGGGCTTATGTTTCAGTCACTGTACTAGGTTCTGTAGAATACTGATTATACCGCAGACTGCCAAAGGAAAAAAAAATTAGTCTTAGCAGAAATACAAGCAGAATGTTCCTGAGAAGCAAGGACGGAGGACGGTGAGACTTTAAATCACTAACTTTGGACATGTCATCGGGAAAGATCAATTGCTAGATAAGGAAATCATGTTTGATAAAGCAGAGGGCCAAGGAAAATGAGGGAAAACCTCAATGAGATGGACTGACCCAACAGTTGCAATAATGAACTCAAACCTACTAATGATGATGAAGATGGCTGTGGAGCAAGCAAAATTTCATTCTGTTATACATAAGATTGCCATGAATCTGAGCTGACTCAATGGCAACTGACAACAAGAAGTAGATGCCGAACATGTAAAGGCCCATGAAGTTAAAATCAATGTCTAGGAGGGAGACACCTGCATACAAATCCAAAACAATATGGTAAGTGCTATACTGTAGATATCTATAAGGAGACTGTGTATGTAAAATACTTTGCACAGTTCCTGGCATGTAGTAAGCAAGCAGTAGGTGGTAGCAGTATAATTACTGTTGTTATTGTAGGCGATCAGGGAGCTATGAAAGGACTTTGATCAAAGAAATATAAGGTTTGTATTTTAGAAAAAACATTTCTGGCAATAAAGTGAAGGCTGGATTGGCGGGAGTGAGCCTGGAGTTAGGGAAGGAATGTAAGAGGGGACACAATTCAAGACCAGAGATGAAAATTTCCTCAATGAAGTCAGTGATAGTAGGGATGAAGATGAAAGACACGAGGCATTTGGAAGATTAAACCGATGGGACTTGGTGGCAAACTAGATAGGGTGAGAGAAAGTGAACAAGAATGATGTCTAGAAAAGCTATGTTTCCGATTTGGCTGGATGGACAGTGGGGTCTTTTACTAAGATAAGGATGGCAGAAGGGTAAATATGAAAAGTGAGGAAAGAATGTCTGAGGGACATCCAAGTGCAGAGTTCTTACTAAAGAACCAGATGGATGGATGGGAGATGGGGGAAGAGGAGAAGAGAGAGAGAGAAACAGAAAGAGAGAGAGATTGATTTTGATTCAAGGAGAAGGGATGGCCAACATAAAGGAGTAGAAAAATGAGGACGGAAGATTGCCTGCTGTAGTCCACAATTAGGAATTTAATATGAACACTTCTAATGAAGGAGAGTACACACAAACCAGATTACAGAGGATCAAGAAGTGGATGGGGAACTGGGAAAGAAAGAAACAGGCCGCAGGAGAGGGCACTCTTTCTTTTGTTTATTGTTGTAGTTTAAGTGAAAGTTTACACTTCAAGTTAGTCTTATTTATACATACACTATTATGTGACCCTAACTATTCTCCCTATACTGTGACAGCACACTCCTCCTTTCCACCCCTGATTTCCCATGTCCATTCAACCAGCTCCTAACCTTCTCTGCCTTCTCATCTCACCTCCGAGCAGAAGCTGCCAATCTAGTCTTATGCATCTACTTGAGCCAAGAAAAGTCTTTGTGAGTATCATTTTATGTCCCACAGTCCAGTCCGATCTTTGTCTGAAGAGTTGGCCTTGGAAACTGTTTTAGTTCTGGGCTGACAGAGAGTCCGAGGGCCATGCTTTCCAGGGTTCCTTCAGTCTCAGTCAAACCATTAAGTCTGCTTTTTTTACTAGAATTTGAGTTCGCACCCCACCTTTCTCCTGCTCCATCAGGGACTCTCTGCTGTGTTGGAGAGGGCACTCTTAACAGAAGCTGAACAATGAGGAGGCATGAAGTGTAGTGGTGAACAGAGGAAAATGCAGACTCAGTAAGGGGGTTTCTGAAGAACAGAAATGACTGGAAACTGGAAAAGACTAAAACTCATCACGAGAAAGCTAAGAAAAGAAGGTGGGAAAAAAGCACAGAATTTCTGAGCTAGACTGGAATTTAAAATAATTTAGCTCATGCTTTTTATTTTACTGATGAGGAATCCTAGAGAATGCTAATTCCTATTCTGGCATTACAATTAGAATCAGTTGCAAAAAGATTTTAATTTTTCATTCTAAGAGTAGAAATATTTAGTAATAAGTGGCATTAGGGTTGTCAATAAACATTAAAGCAAGAATTGTCTCTAAAAAGTTAGAATAAAAATAATGCCATAAGACAGAATTAATAAGAGACCATGTTGTATTATTCTCTTTAGGTTTAAGGATCATTAATTTTTATTTGAATTCTTATTATTATTTATAAAGATAATTGGCAAAAAGAAAAAAATACCTTGCAGGTTATAATGAATTTACGTAAGTAATTAATTTAAAAGTTACTATATATATATATATACACACACACGTGTGTGTGTGCATGTATATTTGTATACATAATATATATCCAATGGTACGATAAGATTGAATCACGATAAATGAGGAAAAATTATATGGAAAACAGTCATTATTAGACAATTGAATTAAAATAGTATTTTCTAAAAGGAGTTTGATGCTCGATCTTATTCACATGGTTAGTCTAAAAATAATAATAATTAAGGGAAACCTGTTCACTTTTAAAGGTTACTAGCAAGAAACCATAGTTTTCATGATCAAAATAGATTAAAATGAGAAAATTCCTTTCAGACTCTAAGATACATCAAATAAAAGCAAAAGCAGATTACACGAAAGTAATCTGACACATGCAAGTAGCCACACACAAATTAGAGGTTACATTGGCTTGAAAACAAGTTTGCACAGAAAACTAAAAGAAAAATATGATTTTTTTCCTCTACATCTTTTCTGTTGTAACATGAAACCATTTAGTAATTCTGGAAGTATGCCAAGTGCAATGTACTAGGCATCTTGAATTGGAGATGACAGCAGAAAAAATATATCAGGATTTGCATCTACATTTTAGACTAGTGTGATGGAAGCAAGAGGTGGAAGATATATGCCCTGGATGGTATATAACCACAAGAAAGGACTTACTAAGAGGTTGAAATTGCTTTGTTGTTGCTGTTCAGTGTCGACGAGTTAGCTCCAACTCATAGCAACCTTATAATTGCTACATACTACAAAAAGAAAATCTAGGGCAAGAGAAAGTTGATATGCCACTAATTCCTGTTTGCTATTAGAAAGAAAAAAAAAAAAAACTATGTCTAGCAGTTAAATTTCTTTAAATCTTACATCAAATGATATTTTCTGATAAGTGTTCAAAACAGACAACTGATAATCTGTCAAAAGAGTGTTAACTTGTGAGACTGTTTCAGTAGATACTCATTAAAAAAAAAAAAAAAAATGAAACCACCACCACCAACAAAACAAATATCAATGGGATCATGTGAAAAACCAGTATTTGTACATGATTACAAATTCGGTTCTTTCTAGGGATAGTTATCGAAGCTATAACACATGAACTTTAAAAAGTACATGTTGCGGCAGAGATTGTTAGTGGCACCGCCATATTATTTCCCTCCATCTTCAACAGAAGTAGAGTTTTAAGTAGTCATCTGGATGCCTGAAAGAAATGCTGTATTTTCCAGCTTCCCTTGCAGCTATGTATGACCATGTTCTAATCTAATGAAATATAAATGAAGTGTCATGTACCACTTCAAAGAAGATAGCATTAAAGGTGAGGAAGGTTACATCTTTCCTGCAATTCTTCTTCCTTTTTGCTGGCTGGAATGCAGAGTTGATGGCTGGAGTCTAAGCAATCATCTTGGGCAACGAGAAGCTTATGCTATGGATAGCTGTGCAAAAAGAAAGAAGGATCATGGGTCCTTGACACCATGGAACACCCTACCAGCACAACTGCTACCTCCTAATTTTTTTTAATGTCAGAGAGTAATATCCATCAATATTGTTTGAGATGTTATTATTTTATGTTTTCTGTCATACACTGCCAAAAACAATCCTAAATAAAGTAGTGTACTACATGTGACAGACCCTAAAAATGCATTAGTTTAGTTTGGCAGCAGGTGGCAAAGACTCACTGCAATCTGAAAATATAATTAGTGTTATGTGTTGGCAAAATATTTGGTCAAATTGTCACCTGTTGAACCTTGGAAGGCAGACCACTGTTAACTAAGTCTATGACAGTGAAAGAAGTGCTAACAAAAAATTTAGAATGTTAAACATTAGCTGGCTCCTTCTTATTGCTCTTAGAAACAAGGAACTCAGACTAGCACTAGCCAGTTGTATGCAGAGATTTAAGGAAACAGAGCTTTGCTAAAAAAAACACAAAAAACCTGTTTCCACTTATGAAGTGCAATCTAATTTGACTGAGAGTCCTGTGATTTTGAGGTTTGAAAAAGCCAGGGAAAGCCATTACAAGCATTGGCTACAATGCCACAACTGTCACTCAACTGGTGCCCCATCATACATAGCTGGGTTTCCTTGCAGTGATGGAGTTAAGGTGGCTTCAGATGGCCTTAAGAGAGTCATTCATTAAGGTTGGGGGAGAGTGTGGGGGATGGACAGAGGACAAAGATCAATATGCATAAGGCAGAGTTTTCAGGTTCAACACTATGTCCAGAGAAGATCTTTGAGTATTCTTGTTCATGGAACTGAGAAGAAACAAATAGAATGGAAGCCCACTAGGTTTTTGAAGGAATTGGATTGTCAAAGATGCACCAGCAGCATGGTCTGCATAGTCTGTAACTATACAATGCTTAAAACAATTTCCAGGTCTCAAATCCATACCACAAGCAGGCATGGAAATATTAGCTTAGCCCATACTCCTTACTGCCTACCTCAAATATGGCCAAGTAGAAGAGGGGCAATGGAGGATAATCAACTAGGGAATTTCTCCTATGGAGAAAAACGAGGGGCTACTCAGGAATATCCTTCAGTGTCAGGGCAAGAAGTCTTTATGATTCCTACCAAACAGGATATTATAATTCCTATGGAACAGTAGCTGATGTGTGTTTCCTATTCTCTCACTTTTCAGTTGGGAGCTGAAGAAATGATAGTGATTTATTTCTACTCCATTTTATGTTGGGAATGTTGGGTACAGATAACTTGCTGTCTAATTTATGGCTACCAGCCCATAGAAAGTCACACCTGGACCATCTGGAAAGGACAGAACATCATCCAAACATTATGGACTTAAAGCACAATAGGATAATTAGACAGGACTGCAGTTATCTCTCTTGGGCAAAGAGTAAGTTCTATCTGTAGGAAGAAGACGGGCCAAATGGAGAGACTGTGATAGAGACTGCTAGTTGCTCCCCACTATCTCATCTCACCTCTAACGGAACCCTTAGTTTTTTGATGGGCACATGGTCACTCAAAATAAAGACTACATTTCTCAGCCTTTCTTGCAGCTAAGTGCACTCATGTGACTAAATTTTAACCAATTTGAAATAACTAAAAGTGATATGTGTGACTTTCAGGAGGTATTTAAGAAGACGAAACATGGAACACATACTCTTCTTTGCCCCTTACTTTCCTCCTAGCTGGAATGCAGATTTGATGGCTGGAGCTCAAGTAGCCATCTTGGACCATGAGATGAAAGCTCTGCCCTGCATCCCTGATATGTTGGAGCCTTATACAGTCCAATTGCCTAGATCCAGACTTCACTTACATAACCAAAAAATAAGCTTAGATTTTCTTTAAGCCATTATATTTTTTTCTGTCACTTGAAGACAAACAAAATTATAACTTTTATATACATAAATATACGTATACATACATACATATGTGTGTATGTATATAGTCTAGTTAAAGCATTTCCCTATATTGGTAGATTTCATTGCATCATAGACAAAATTGTACTTCTAAAACATAATTTTCTGAAGAAAGGAGACTAGCTTTCATGTAAGACTTGTAATTTGTTGTTTCTTTCTTATCCATGGAAAATCTATAATAAACATTTATGCCCTTCCCCATTAACAGAGTTAATAATGGGGTCTTAACTATACCTTTGGAGTCCCTGGTGGCACAAATGGTTAAGTGCTTGACTACTAGCTGAAAGGCTGGTGGTTCAAATCCACCCAGAGTCACCTTGGAAGATAGGCCTAGCAATCTGCTTTTGAAAGGTCATAGCCTTGAAAACCCTATAGAGGAGTTTTGCTCTGCATGCACGGGGTCATCATAAGTCAGAATCAACTCAACAGTAACTAACAACAATTATATTTATCATGTATTTTGACTGTATTAATATAATATTAATCATGAATTATGAGTCTCTAGAGCACAATTACCAAGTTTTACTAATATCTTCATATTCTACCTGACACACAGTCTGTAACCAATAAAGATTAGTTGAATAATGCTAGACCTATGTAATTAATGTAAATTCACAATCATTTTTTTGTCATAACCCCAGAATTTAAATTGGTCAGATCTTACTATCTGATATCCAATCTTTAAAAACAATTATGGGCTGCATCACTCAGGCTTTTCTCCCATTGTTTGCTGCTGATTCAGAGCAGACCATTCAAATAGCGAGAACTAAGCAAATGTGTGCTGAGGATGATGATAATGATGAGTACAGGAGGCAACAGTGACCAATAATTGACTCTTTCTCCCTGTGCCTGCAGCGAATGATGAAATGGATCAGTGGTTAGGAATTGAGGCTGTTTTGGGGCAGGGGCTAAAGCTGGGATATTCAGTATACTTGGCTCTAGGAAAGAAGGATACATAGGAGTAGAAATGAGAACTTTCAAAGCTTTTGAAACACAGCAAATTATGAAGGACAATAGCTCTGTAGCACATAATAACCACTGGTACAGTATTTTATTTTAAAATGTGCATTTGTACACACATCATTAAGAAGCTGGAGTGTAATTAAAGGTGTTGTTACAGATAAGGCACTCGTTACTTCTATTTGTAGTTTTTCTTCTAGTGGTCACATTCAAACACAGCTTCTTTATCATTCCCTAACCAGTGACTCTCTAGCACAAAGGAGAGTGAAAGTAAGGAGGGGATGCTGACTATAGAAAGATGCATTAAATCTCTAGGAGGAGGCATGCATAATTTTAAATTTTCATAGTATAGTACAACTTTTAATTGGAAAATCATCATCATCCCTATTGTTTCCAAAAATCATCCTGTTTAGAAAAGCCAGCTGCCTAACAATACCTCTTTTATTTTCCATACTCCCCAAAGTGCCTAGCCCAGTGCCAGCTTACATACAAGAGGCGACATTCATTGATGTTTGGCCCTTAACATTTTCGTTTTCCTAAAACTACACCACTGTCCCTTGGTTTCCATGGTGTTATTTCCTCTTGAGTCTCCTCCCACATAGGCCTCACCCTGCTTTTTCATCCTCTTTCACAGAATCCATTTTCCATTTGCGTCTCTTAAATATTGGTGTTCCCCAGACTTCTGTTCTTAGCCATCCATTTTCTTTCTTTTGGATGATCTCATCCAGAAGATGACTATCCCTAAGCATTTATCTCTAGATCTATATTTCTTACAGTCTACTGGGACTTTCCCCTGGGTTTTCCACACAGGCATTACAAACTCAGTTTAAGTCCAAAATCAAACTCTTTTCCACACAAATCCCCTCTTCCTCTAATTTCTACCTTGGTTAACTACACCACTTTCTACCACGTCTTACTTGAGACAAGATACCAAAGACCCTTCCTGGATATTCATGCATGCCTTCCTCATCTCCCCTCCTAAGCACACACTGTAAATTTTATCTCCTCAATATTTGTGGTATTCACTTTCTTGTCTCCATTGCTACAGCCACCTGCCTTAGAGTAGAACAACAGTACCACACACAGGTTAAGAGTACTAGCTCAGGAAACACATGGCTTGGGTTTTATCACTGACTGCATGGCCTGGGGCAAATTATTCAACATTCTTGAGGCTTGGGGATTAAATAAGCTAATACATCAAACATTCTTACAGCAGTGCTTGGCACAAAAGCAAACATTAACTAATATTGGCTAATAAAACCAAAAACACCAAATCAAACCCCTTGTTGAAATAGTAATAAAATAGCTAATATAGCAACGATTAGCTATTAGTTTTATTACTAGTATCATATTAATGTCTATTCTTGCTATTTTTATTATTGCATTTATTACAGTGCTGAGCACAAAACTGATAAATGGAAAAAATGAATCATTTAATTATTGTGTGTTACTGGAAATCAGTGGAGTCCCTAGGTGGTGCAAATGGTTAAGCACTCAGGGTGTAGGTTTGAATCTACCCAGAGCTGCCTCAGAAGAAAGGTCTGCCAATTTACTTCTGAAAAATCAGCCAGTGAAAACCCTGTGGAGCACAGTTCTACTCTGATACACATGAGGTTGCCATGAGTCAGAATCATCTTGACAGCTACTGGTTTTTTTTATTTGGAATCAGTAAAAAGATTGCTACACAGCAGAAACTGAGGCTCTAGTCCCAGTATGCATTAATTCACCCTGGGCTTTCAACAGTCTTTTTAGCCATTCTGAACCCTGGTATTCCCTTTATAAAGGGCAGATTAAAATACTTATCCTACCTATTCACTTAGCGTGTGAATATCATGAGATAGCATGCAAGTCCTGTGTAATATATATAAAGCACTCTGGCAACAAAAGGAAACTGCTTACTATTACTATACTGCTTCATGGGTATGGGACTTGACCCTTATGTTTACAACACAACATTCAGGTAGGGAAAATTTATAAAAGGTTAGGGGAAAATAGCTTCCTGGTTTCTGAGAGAAACAATGCAATTATCTTATAAAGGAGGGACATAAGGTTGGGAATGATGAGACTCCTCTTGAGGAGGCTAGAAGGAAAATAGAAAGCTAAATCAATAGAAAATGTAATTGCCTTCAAACAAATACATCAAACTTGAGGTAGTCTCAAAATAATACAGCATTTTAGATACGGTGTCAAAATCTATTTAGCATATTACCTTCCAAGTATAAATATAGTACCACATTGAAAAAGAAAAAAGTATGTGTTTCTACTAGATGATTGTTCCAATAATAAGTACTTATACTCTTGAAAAAAATTCTAAAAGTAGCAATGGCAAAGAATACAATGTCACTACTTCAGAAGGAAATCTGGCAAAATAGAAAATAGTGAAGGAGGCCTTAGAGACACCAAAAATAACAACCTAATTAAAAATATCAGAATGATGAAATAAAGCCAGAAAGCATCTTTGAGGGAAGCATTTTGCCTAAATTATTTTGGAGGTGGGTTATTCAGTGCAGAAACACATCTGGGAATGCATCTGGGAGAAAACTTAATTATCCAATCCTTGCTGAATCATTTGTTTGGGTTTTTTTTGGTTTGCAATTTCTGTTCTTCTATTCTAATAAATATTGCTACTGATATTTCCAAGCCACTAGGAATAAAACTAGATGGCTAAAACAAATTAAATACAAATTTAACATAACTATCTTCTATCAGATTGCACTCCAGAAGGGACATATAAATGATGGAGACTAATGAAAGGAAGAAAAGTCACCCGGGATGTTAATGAGTTAATTTCAATTTTTGAAGACAGACTGAAAATGTAGGTCATAGGACAGGCTGGACAATATGAGATAACTCCGTGACTCACAGAAACCATCCTGCCAAAGCTTTCCTTGCTTCATGCCCTTGCTGCCCCTTCACTGTCTCAGTCTACAGTGGAGGGATCAGAGGACAAAGCTCTCTCTACATGGATGTCACTTTCATTCTAGTCTCCCCCACCCAACCCTCCAATAGTCTCCCCTTTACTCTTGAGTGCTCATTAGTTATTGGCTGGAACAATTCACTGGGCAATCTCTGGGTATCGTAAACTCGGGGGAGGGGCGATAAGAGCGGGAACTACAATGCTGAGGGTTAATATTCTATCAACAGTAAGACAAATTAACCCAGAAGTACACAGTTCACTGACAAACGATAACAGCAAATTCTGAGAGATGCATAATATTATGGGACTAAAAATCAACACAAAGATGCTACAGAAAGACACAGCTTTACTTTAGATCGATACACCTTGCAGGTCAAAAACTTAACTGTTCATTAATTCATTCAAAATATACTTACTGAGTGACAGAGATGGACCCTGTTTCTCAAGCTTAATGTATAGATAACATATACCAAAAAGCCACTGGAATTCTAACAAAATAACTGTGTAAACAGATAGATCTTTTTAAGTTATAAACTGTTTTGTGTTTTAAAATGTATCTATCAATAGGACAATTCTTAGGTATTTCTTTCACACTTTAATGTGTGAAGTTGAGGGACTCAAGAGACTTTTTTACTTAGCATTAGAACATATGCTTGAGAGAATAACTCTACCTGTTGCCACTTTTTCAATCTATGTTAATACATAGTTTATGTCGGGTAGTGATCATGTGAATTCCCTGCTGCTCAAATGACAGAGGCTCATTTAAATCTATGGCTAAGGCCCCAAGGCCCTGGGAACCCTAGTTATATAATCCTCAACATATCAAAGAGAAAAATCCTCACAGTGGGAAATAACTCTCATAATTACACGACAAACAAAAGGGAATGATTCAAGTTTTATACTTTTTTTTAATTTCAGTCATGTTAAGATAGCAGAGAAACCAAGTGACAATTAATGAAGGTAGTAAAATTTACAATGTATATATTAAAAAGATATAAAATCTTTCTAAAAGCAGAATTTCATCTCTTGCTTTGTTCTATGTAGTTTTCTTTCATATCCCTACCTGTGAATTCCATTAAGTATTTTAGGAACTCATTCATTTAAATAAAAGCTTCCAATAATGTAGTTAATTTTCAACTGGATTAATAAATCTGAATAAAGTAAGTCAGAGATGACTGTCTGCTCATGACCAGCTGTTTAAAATTAGTATATTAAGTAATTCAGAAACTTTTCTTTGCAACGGTTGCATGATTTAATAAATTCCCATATGCCTCAATATGTGCCAACACTACCAGCTTATCCTCAATCCAGCTGCTGTTATGATAATAGTTGGCAACTTTCAAACAACTGAAGAGAACAATCAATCAGCTTCAAGTTAGCTCATATGTAAACTTACATTGCTCCCAGCTAAAACATGGACCAATTTCAACTATCAAGAAAATTAATTAAAAAGATTTCACCTCCCCTGTTTGAGAAGCATGGGGCAACAGATAACCACTGAATTAGTTTAAAAGCCTACAGCTTCAGGTAAGCTGCCATAGTTTGGATTTCGGTCTTAAATGCTGTAGGTTGCTTTAAAGATTGAATTTTTTTTAAAAGAAAAATATTAGGAAATGCCTTGCCCCTAATTTATAACTTGAGTATTTGAGAAGCCTAATATGCTGGAGAAATAAAAATGTAACTTATTTTGATAAGGGCTCATTACAAAAAAAAAAATAAAAAAAAAGGCTTCAGAGGAAAAAAGAGATGCAAATGAAAAAAGGCTACATTTATTATATTTAAGATTTAAAAAGCAGATAGAAGGAAACAGATGCACCAACTTAAGCCAGGAGCATTTTATGAATGAGGGTTTGACACAAAATAGGGCAATGTGATAGAGTACTAGGCCTCCTTTCTAAGAATGAAAATACTGTATTGAATTTTAATAAACACTGGACAAAACAATTTTGTGCTGGATCACTTATTTGGGCTAGTGATTCTACAGAAATGCCTGAAACTTTGCTATTTCTAAAGTAAGTACTAACCTATTTGGCACAAAGTGATGGTAGTTTTTAAAGAGAAAAAATAACCTAAAATATAAGAGCAGAGAGTCTGCTTAGAATATTTCATTTATTCCTATATGTCCATCAGAGTTGAAAATTATTCACTGAGAAGGAGTTCCCAGAGAGGATAAGAAAACTCTTTTTCACAAAATGTAAGAGCAGAGTAGATGCCTGTCCTTTGGGGAGTGTGGTCTTCACAAGCAACAGGATGGAATGAATGAAATATACAATCCTATGATTCTGATTCCTAACCCAAGCCATGGTATTTTCAATCACCTCACATGGATGCAAAAGCTGGACGATAAAGAAGACTGAAGAAGAATTGATGAATGTGAATTATGGTGTCGGTGAAGAATACTGAATATACCAAGGACTGCCAGAAGAATGAACAAATCTGTTTCTTGGAAGAAGTACGGCCAGAGTGCTCCTTAGAAGCGAGGACGACAAGACTTCGTCTCACTTACTTTGCAAATATTATCAGGAGTGACCCATTCCTGGAGAAGGACATCATGCTTGGTAAAGTAGAGGGTCAGTGAAAACGAGGAAGACCCTCAGTGAGATGGACTGACACCGTGGCTGCAACAATGGGCTCAGATGTAGCAAAAATTATGAGGATAGTGCAGGACCAGGCAAATTTTGTTCTGTGATATGCATGGTCACTACGAGTTGGAACCAATTTGATGGCACCTAACAACAACGATTCTGATGAACTTTCAAAAACTATGCAAGGATCACTTTATCAGCAGTAGTAATTTCATTTCTTTTTTCATAAGGCAACTGAAATTTTCTTAGTCATTTGCTATATAGATCAGTTATATCATATTGGCTGCCTGCTACAGCTTTTCAATAGAGCTTAGTTATAATCAAGTGTGAAATTATATACCAGCTTCTTCCTTCATTGCATGGACACAATACAATACAGAGTTAATTAAAAAAAAAAAATCTCCTGGAAAATTCTAATTATCTAGACTCAAATTCTATACTTCCAGTGATCCATAGCACGTGAAAACTGAAATTGGGGATGGATGTGTGTAAGATGAGGTGTCTTCTCCGGGAATCTCCAATATCATCTTCTCAAATTGCTGATATTTCTGGTGCTGGAAATACTTGAGATCCTTGGATAGAGCAGTTGGTTCTGAGATCCTCCAGTAAGTTGTAATCGTTCTAGAATAGCTACAGATGCCTCACAGCAACTCAGAATCCAAAGGAAGAATCCATGGTCATGAGCTTAGGCAAGAAACTATTTTCTAAAACTTTGGTGTGATCATCTTTTGACTTCTATATAGCTCATGGACGCTGCTGAAACTTTTCAAAATGCAACAGATTTAACAGGTCCATCTTCAGGGCATCATAAAAGGCTAGAACTTGTTGTGAAATTGTTGCCCAGTTAAGCAGTCACAGTAATTCCCAAAACAACTGAGTCAGCGCTCATCCAAATGGAGGTAAAAGTGAGGTCTTGATTCCTTAGCCTCATTTAATCACATTAATACAACAAACTATTTGGAAAGTTTTCTGGTCTATTCTGCACAAAAGGATACATGTCTATACTTGGCAAAATATTGTGCAACAAGTATGAATTGTGCGCATTATTTGCTACTGCTTTAATAAGCAAGAGGCAGGAAATTTCACAGGTGCAACAATTTCTTCGCAATTTTGAAAACATTCCACTCACCAGTGCCAGCGTGCCCAAAAGGATTCTCTAACATGAGACAAGTTTACATACAATAAGCTAGAATAAATGCAAAGAAGGAATATATGATAACAACAGACACCTAACATGAAAATCCTTATTCTTTAGCCTTGACTTCAGGTCTATTCAAGATCTGAAAGTATTAGACATGGTGTGATCCATTATTACATTGCTTTCTACTTTGAAGGCTGTATATATTTAACAATTACAATTATGAATTCTTGAAATAAATGTACCGTCTATTCACTGATTTGAATAATCAAACAATTAGCTTTAAATTTTAATATTTAAATACACACGAAGTATATTTATTCCTGGTGGTCAGGATAATCAAGAAATGCCTAAAGGTGAGGGAAAAAATTAGAAAGCCACTTAAAGGGAAGATGAGGAAGGAAGGAGAAAGTAAACAGATGAAGAAAAAGATTTTAAAAGAACTGTAAGTAGTCAGGATAAGTGACTAATTAAAGGTGGAAAAAATAATTGCTTACAATTTGTATGAAGTAATCATATCCATGTAGTACTCTGACATGGTACATAATTATAAACAAGAAGATGGAAATAAAAAGTTGTAACTTAATTAAGAAAAACAACGGAGAAAAATCATGGAAAATAGGAAGACCCGTGCCACAAATATGCAAAGATAATTGACACATCCCCAGAGGGTAGAAAAATGTTCCATATTTGAGAAGGTTCTGCACGAGCTTGGCCAGTACTTCTATTTCCTGCCTTGTATAATCACAGAAGGCAATCAACGTTTTCTGAGGATGAGGAGGAGGACCTTTGAAGAACATAATTATGGGCTACAAGTGTTTTCTGTGGAAACAAAATTATCATTCATGTCTGAGATTGTGTAAATATGCCTTAATTTTGGGCAGTAACAATTTGAACTTTAAAAAATAGAAGCCCAAAGCCTCCTTATAAATCACAACTAAACTACAGGGATTTGTGTGTGAAAGCAAAGACGTTGCAGATACTCTTCCAAAAAAAAGAAAAAAAAATGCTATTTAGTAGAAAATTATCTTTTGTACTGACATGATTTGGCCTACCTCCATGTCAAAACCAGTTCACAACTTCAAAAAGCCACATTAAAGAAGATTTGAGCACAGCAAAGCTAAAGCAGTTTTCATCTACTAGGTCAGGTATAAAAATAATCACAATTCACATAACCTTAGAAAGACTGGCAATCTTACATAAATTAATGGTGTGTCATGTACAGATGGAAGGTAGATATAAACCGAGGAGAAAGAAAGAACCACATCAAGGGTGCCTAAGGAAACACAAAGGCTTTGAAAGCTGTGAAAAAGTCTCACCCTCTCTCTTGTACCTTTAATTTTGAGGCCACAATAAGTGCATTTTGCCATATACTTTCGAAAGTAAAAAAGACATGGTTATTTCCTTAAGTACTAACAGACTTACTTCTCTTTCAGAAAATCCACTACTCTTTTGAAGTCAGCCACACAGTATTCTCTTTTCATTTCCATGAGTATAGTGTCAGAGGCAGACTGGACTGGTATGTGCAGAAAGGCATAGACTCTGGGGTGATTAAGGATTTTCGCCATTTCCTTAAAAAAAAAATAGAAGGGGAAAACATTAATCATTTTTACAAATCAGGGAAGTTTCACTCAGATCAACACTCCCATGTGCAAGCAAATAAATAAACATGGTGGAAAACAGACCTATCATAAAGGCTCTTAAAGTGAATGTTAAATGGCAATATTCTTTGATGACATTTGGGGATTTAAGGTCAGTCTTGGAAGATTCCACTTAAGAATTATTTCCTCATATTCGTCATCGCTCTTACGTGATAAAACAGAGGGGAAAAAAAATCATGTAATGTCTGAAGATTTTCAAATACTTCAAAATCAACACCATTCCTCTCACCCTTCAAAGAAATTTTATGTTCTGTCTCGTTACATTAGCAGGAAAAGCAACGATACTTAAGACAAACAGTTGATGCACCATAATCCTGTGTACTTGAAAAGAGAAAGTTTCTGAAATTTAGGGTAAATCAACACTTTTTTGTTTTAAATGCTGGAGGAGAAAAAGCAGTCTACAATTCACTTGCTCCCTTTTCAGTTTCAATTTCTCTTCAGTTAATGACATATTTTTTGAATATCTACTACGTACAAGACATAGTTCCAGACAAGGGACCAGCCAGTTCACCACTGGTCAACTATTAACATGAATCTTTAAGTTGCAAAGTTCGAAAGAAGACAAAAAAGGGGGAAACAGGGAGAAGAATCTATCTTGGAAAGTTAAACTGAACAAACTTGAGTGAAATAACTGAGGAAGCTGAGAAAATGTTTTAAAATTCCTCCAAAGATAACAAAAAAGAGTGACCAAAGTAAACCTGTGGTAGCCTAAGCATTTATACAAGCAGTAAGAAAATTGATGAATTTAGCCCTTCTCCACTGCTGTATGCTGTCAGGACATCAATTTGAGAGAGAGAGAGAGGGAGGGAGGCAGAGAGAGAGGGGGCAAGCAAAGAGTCCAATGGTGGTAAAATTTCAAGAAAGTAGCTGCTCTTTAATAACTTGAATGTGTCTAGTGATTTTTAGTTTTCAAAGTATTGAACTTTCACACTTGTTATCTCATTTCATCCTTAAAACAATATTTTGAGAGATCTTATGGAGTCAAAGAACTGCTATGCCATACATACAGTTACCTCGTAGTTATTCAGGGGTCAGTCATGCATATGGATCAACCATGCTCTCTGTTTCTCCGTTTTCTTTCCATTGACTGTGAATACCAGTATTTTTAACAAACAGCCCAGTGGAAGAAAAGGGGGGATTAACTCAAACCAGTTACCGTCTTAGTAACAGCTTAGTTGTTTTTATAAATCCTATGGGGAAGAAACTCAAATTACCAAATGAAATTACTTGTGGTTATCTTTTCTCCACACATTCTCTACCAGAAATTAATAGGCATACATACATACATATACATATATATATATATATATACATATATATATATACGTATATATATGTGTGTATATATATATATATATATATATATACACCTTGTTATTATAGACTACTCAATTGGAATTGGTGTTAAAGAATTTCTTTGTTAAACAGGAAAATAACTGGTAACACATAATCTAAAAGTTCCCTGTAATGCTTCTTGGTTGGGTATTTAGTCAGGAGGCTTTTCATGTCCTTATTCAGCACATACTGTATATAAGACTGCGTGAGGCAGAGCAACACTTACCATTATGTACCCTATAATACATATGTTGGCCTTTTCCTATGATTCTCTGCCTTTCACATTTTTTACTCCTAAAAATCAAGACTCCTAAAAAGGTTTAAGAAAAACAATAGTACAAAGATCTTTGTTTTCTAAAGGGGCAGGGCTCACAGCTTCAGATGGCTTTCAATGTATCTACTGGAGTCCTGGTGGCACAGTGGTTAAGAGCTCAGCTGCTAACCAAAAGGTCAACAATCTGAATCCACCAGCGGCTCCCTGGAAACCCCATAGGACAGATCTACTCTGTCCTATAGGGTTGCTATGAGTTGGAATCCACTTGACGGCAACAAGTTTTGTTTTTTATTGTGAGAAGTGACACTTTAACACATAGATGTTGTGACTGTTCTTAGCTGCTGTTGATTGGGCTCCTACTCACAGCAGCAGACCATTGTGATCCACAGGCTTTTCCCTGGCTGATCTACAGATGTAGATTTCCAGGCTTTACTTCCAAGTCCGACTTAAGTCTGGAAGCTCCGCTGAACTCTGTTCAGCATCATAGCAATATGCAAACCTCCAAACTCTTTGTGAAATGAAACTTCACTCCCAATCTCTGTTCCTTGCTTAGTTTCTAGAAAATGGGAATAGTGATAATGCCCATGAACAGGGCTATTGTGAGAATAAATTAAAATAATCCAGTATGTATTTACATTGTAAGCACTCATTATGTAAATTATCTAATATTCTTCTTCCTTGGAAAGTATTTAAAGTTCATGGTAACACAATTTCATATTGATTAATGGGAACTTATCAATAAATAGAACAGCTTTTCAATGAGCTAGTTCCCTAACTAGCATTTGAAGGAGAAAGAACATGTACTGACTTGGCTTAAAGTAAATCTGAAAGGGCTTACCAGCAAATGTGACCCTGGGCCAGAAAGGGTAGTAGTTTCTCTTGGAAACACTCAGGACGGCCTACTACTATAAACAGGATACTGTGCTAGATGGTGCATTCCCCTGTTACAGTATGACAATTTACAAATTAAAATGTTAATAGCAAACAAGAAGGATAAATCTAGTGGTTGTTTTCCTTTGGCTCTCAAGATGTAACTCTTCCCATTAGTAATTACCTTCAGCTTCATATTACATACAGACTTTGCAACTTTATAATGTTAGGTACTAGAATACAAAATAAACATAAAGTTGCCCCTTAATTAAGGTCTATGTCTTTGCCACTACAAGAATCGTAAGTTAATATAGATTAATGTACCCCAGAAGGAGGGCTGGTGGCACAATAGTTAAGCACATGGCTGTTAACTAAAAGGTTGGCAGTTCAACCTCACCAGTGGCTCTATGGGAGGAAAGACCTGGCAATCTGATTTCATAAAGATTATGGCCTAGGAAACCCTATGGGGCAGTTCTACTCTGTCCTAGGGTCTCTGAGCTGGAATTGACCTGACGGCACAAACCAACAAATGTACCCCAAAGAGACAAGGTACTTACTTTTGTTTTGTTTTTTGTTCTATCCCTCTTCTCTTTCAGCACTTTGGGTTAAGGATAACCTTTGCTCTCTCTTCCACCTTTCACTATCCTTCTCGTATTTATAAGGTTCAGCTTGTAGTTACAGGTTCTCTTGTGGGAGAGATGACTTCTTCTCCTACTGATTCATCAGCAACCTGTTACTGGTGTTACTACAGTGTTTACTTAGTTCTACCCTGCAATAGGAATCCCTGGGTGGTACAAACGGTTACTGCGCTCAGCTGTTAACCAAAAGGTTAGAGGTTCAAGACTACCTAAAGGTACCAAGGAAGAAAGGTCTGGCGATCTACTTCTGAAAAATCAACCACTGAAAACCATATGGAACACAGTTCTACTCTGACCCACAGGGGGTCGTCATGATTCAGAATCAACTCAAAGGCAACTGGACTGGACCTTGCAATATGATCATGAATCTCCACCAAGACGGAAAGCTCCATGGGCAGGGACTGATTATGTTTTACCCATTTCTCTCCATCCCTACAATGGCTAGGTCAATGCTAGGTAAACCACCAAACATTCAAATACAGATGTAGGTTAAAACCACAACAACAATACAGAGAAAGAGATTTAAAATATAATTGCTACTTGATAGGGTAACAATTTTTCAATTAGCAATAGTTCAGTTTGGCTGCAGCAGGTAAACGAGCAGATAATCTAGCATGCCTTAATGTTTGAACAAGTGACAATAAGTAACTATAAAAGTAAATATGAATACAAACATAAGTCATAATCAAGATACTTTATAGGTAGTCCTATCAGGGGTTATATTTCTAAAGTTCTGTTGGACCTTTAAATGGAATCACTGTGCATTTTCTTATGGAAGTAATTTATAAATGATGTGGAGTCCAAGTTAACAAAAGGAAAAGGAAACACTTAGTTCAAAATGTGGCTGATCGAATAATGGCAGCCATGAGTAACCCTGTGTTGTGAGCTGGGTGAGAGAGCCCGAGTAGAGAGGCAAGTATACAAGTGGGCATGTGTGTAGAGATACAGTTGAGTGTATGTGTGTGTAAACATGCACATTTTCTGGAGCTCTTGTAGCAACAAGCATCAAAATCGTGTCTATTTTAATATAATATAGGTTCATTTATAATTTAAGGATTGATGTATTAAGGCTGCTTAAAATACATATGGTGACTATTTTATAGTCAGAAACCAGGAATGGGTAACCAGGTCAACAAACCAGTGTTTCTATCTGGTGCTTTTGCAAGAAGCTCCTCTCTTACAAAGTGGCAGTTCATCCTGACGTTTATTTATTCATTTATTTTGTTGAAATTAGAAAATAAAGAAAAAAAAATAGTGAATTGAATGAAAACAGATTTAACTTTAAAAAGCAATCGTATGTATGGGTATGTTTTTTAAAAGAACTTTTATGTTTTGCTTTTATTGCCCTGCAGTCATCACATTAATCATCACATTCTACCTGGTCTTGAATATATACACTACCAGCTTAACAATGTCACTCAGTGTATGAGAGAATGTATAAATACATTAATATTTCCATTCAGATGCCTTTCCATTTAGATTGATAGTTACCTATTAGAAAGGCCCCTCAGATTATAGCTTTATTATGAAGTATATGTGTGTTTAAAATGCTAAATTTTGCAGTTTTCAGCTAACTTAAAACATATAATAAAGTAAAAAAGCATTTCAAAAGAGAAAATATAACATTTATTTTAAATAGCTTTATTGAGACATAATTTACATACCATACATACATGCATTTAAAGTGTGCAATTAAGTGTTTTTCAGTATATCCAGAGGTGTGCAACTATCACTACAATCTAATTTTAGAACACTTTCATTCCTCCTAAAAGAAATTCTTAGCCCATTAGCAGTCATTGCCCATTTTACGTAGACTCACTCACCCCTCCCAGCCCTAAGCAACCACCATCTATGTTCTGCGTCTATAAATTTGCCTATTCTGCATACTTCATATAAATGGAATCATTTAATATGTGGTCTTTTGTGACTGGCTTCTTTTACTTAGCATAATGTTTTCAAGTATCATTCATGTTGCAGCATGTATGCATTTTTTAAAATAAATAATAAAAGGTAGTGATTTAGTATTTACTGAATACATTATGTCATTCTATTGCCAAGCTATTCCAACCTTCTGAATATTAATTTGAGTGAGGCAAATCTGCTGTAAAAGACCTCTTTAAAGAGTTAAAAAGAAAATACATCACTTTGAGGACTAAGTGTGCCTGACCCAAACCATGGTATTTTCAATCGCCTCATATGCATGCGAAAGCTGGACAATGAATAAAGAAGACCAAAGAAGAATTGATGCCTTTGAATTATGGTATTGGTGAAGAATATTGAATATACCATGGACTGCTGGAAGAATGAACAAATCTGTCTTGGAAGAAGTACAGCCAGAATGCTCCTTAGAAGCAAGGATGCTGAGAGTTTGTCTCACATACTTTGGACATGTTATCAGGAGGGACTAGTCCCTAGAAAAGGACATCATGCTTGGTAAAGCAGAAGGTCAATGAAAGAGAGGAAGACCCTCAATGAGATGGATTGATACAGTGGCTGCAACAATGGGCTCAAACATAGCAGTGATTGTGAGGATGGCACAGAACCGGGCAGTATTTTGTTCTGTTGCACACAGGGTTACTGTGAGTGGGAATCGACTCAATGACACCTAACAACAACAACAACGTGTTAAAGCCAGTTTCATATATAAGTATGGACTTTAACAACACAATCAACCTAATGGCATGATTAGTTAGTTCATATAAGATCTTAGAAATAACAGTTACAATAGATAATAAATTCCTTTAAAAAAAAGAAAAAAAAAAAAAAAACACGTTCTCTTAAAATTAGAAGAGTGGGGGCCATAAGTGATAATGATATCATGGTTTCTTTAGATCCCTTTTTCCAGGCAGTTAGTAGCTCTACTCTCAATGCCAGGGCACACTGTACTCTGTACTTCTATTAGTAAGCATCTCCCTGGCAATTACACCATACCTGCTCATGCCCTCCACCCTACTATGAGCTTGTTGTTGTCAGGTGTCATCGAGATGGTCCTGACTCACAGTGACCCTATGTACAACAGAACGAAACACTGCCCGGTTCTGCGGCACCCTCACAATCGTTGTATATTTTGTTTACCTTTATTTCTCCATTTCCTTGCCCAGTGCCTGGGCCTTAAGTGCTAACATGACAGTTGAATGAATGACTGAATGACTGAATGAACCAATCAATTAATCAACATGGTTATTTTGGAGTAAATCCTGTAAAGACTTCTAGGAAATGATCACAACAGCAATGCCTATAATCTAGGAGACACCATTTCTGGAGCCACCTTCAACATTCCCAAAGTCATATTAGTCAAGATAGAGTGAGACCAGAATCATATTTCATCCATTATGCCATTAATGCCATTGTAACAGCCACTAAGTGAATAACCAATACCTACATTTACTCTTAACAATCTAATAATAAATTATCATTAATAGCATCAGAAAGTGAATGAAGGAGCACCAGATAGGAAAATTTCTAATCCTTCTGTCCCAAATGGAGAAGATTAGACATTAAGAACAGATTCTAATTTACGTTTGATCTTTAACTGAACTATGAAGTCCTGGTGGTGAAATAGTTAAGAGCTCTCCTGTTACCCCAAAGGCTGGTGGCTCAAATCCACCAACCGCTCCTTGGAAACCCTATGGGGCAGTTCTACTCTGTCCTATAGGGTTGTTATTAGTCTGAGTTGACTCGATGGTAACAGATTTGGTTTATAACTTAATTATAACAAGAAATTCACTTCTAAACTGCAAAGAGTTAAATATTTTCAGTATTTGGGCTAAAATATGTGAGACAAAATGTCTGTTATAATTAGTTTACATAGAAATGCAAAAGGATTTCATTGCTCTTTTACCATTATATTTCTTCAGAATCAAATAATCAGACTCCACATTACAAAGATAAAATTACATATACATCTTGTTCCACTTAATACTAATGTCAAAATGCTAACAGTTGTAATTATAAACACATACATTTAATTTCACCTGATATTATCAGTTTTTTTAATTTTATTATTTAATTATTATTCTCCCCTTCTAAGGCCAAGAAATCAAAAGAGACATTAGTGGTTAAAAAACCGTATCTTATATCCTTATTGTGGTAGTGGTGAGTATATGATTTATACATATGTTAAAATCCATGAAACTGAACAAAGACCTAAAGTCAATTTTGCTGAATTAATTTTAAAATAAAATATAAAGCAAATTTAACAGTAAAATGTTATGATTCAAACACTATATAACACGCAGTACGTAAATGTTAAAAAAAAAATGTATAGTACACCTAAAATTGCCTTTTTTCCCCATTTTAAAAAAAGACTGACCCAACTAAACACTAAAAGAATGACTCAATAGCAGATCAATTTAATGGGAAAAGGGCGGCCCAATTAGATTGCGCATTTGGCTCAGACAATCCTAGTGGCTTCTCTTAAACATGACATAAATAATTAAGGAATCCAATGGAAAGTTAGATGTTAAAGCTCTATTTTAAAACATTTAACTCTCATTTATCTATGGCTTGATTATCCAAATTGAGGTTTACCTAAGATAACTTTTGTTTCATGTTTTAGGCAGTCTACAGTAGAAAGAATGGTCTAGTCATTCAATTGCTCGTCATGAGTTCCTGGAAAACAAACCGAGCAAGTATTTCTTAAATCAAACTGTGTTTCTGGGATTGGAGATGCAAAGAAGATTCCTCAGTTTATAAAACCGTAAACACATAATTGCCTCATTTGTTGATGCTGCTGTTGCTGAAGGACTTACTCTGTGTCAGATACAGTGCTGAACAGTTTATGCCCATCTCACTTAACTCCTCACTCTGTGATATAGGTATTTTTATTATTTCTGTATTACTGTTTGCCAAATATTCCAGTTTCTCTCCCTGTAGGAATATCATATATCCCTGCCTAGTTAAACTCAGGAGTGGCCACTGACATGCTACAGCCGATGAAATGGCAGAAAAGACGTGCTACTTCTGAGGAGAAGCTTTAAAAGCCAGTGGCTCTCTGTACCTCCCCTGCAATCCTCTTCCACAGTCTAAGTCTTGGGTTGGAAACAACTTGAATAGAACCTCAGCCAATACATGAGGGACATTGTACTATGAGCAAGAAATACATTTTTATTGTTATAAGCCACTGAGATTTTGGGGGTCATCTGTTACACAACATAACTTAGTTGATCCTTACTGATACATTCTCATTTTATGAATGAAAAAACAACCAAGGTTTGGAGAAGTTCAAATTAAATGTGTCCACAATCAAAAAGCTGTAAGTGGAAGGAACTGGAATTAGAACCTAAGTCTGTAAGACTACAGAGCCCCTTTTCATAATCAATTTTCAGTAAATACTGGAAGTATGTATCAACTACTAAGGTAGAATAAGGGAGGAAGATATCAGCTGTTATATGGACACCAGAAGATTCCACCAAGTGGTTTCACCAATTCTGAATGATAAACAAAAATTTCCCAGGCAAAACTGCTATATAATACACTCCAGTGTCATGAAATACAAGGTTGTAAATTTTATAAAATAATTCAGTGGCCTGTCATATCAGTTCTTTTTTTTCCTTTTTTTATTAGTCAAAATATTACCTGGAGGAAACCCCAGGTTCTTACTCAGCATGACTCATATTGGCCAATAAATGAGAGACTGAGGTGGGAGACAAAAAGTCACCTTGATTTCGTCATAGAAAGAAATGGAGTCAGATGGAGCTTACTGCTACCAAGACTGCTTCCCAAGGGCGGGCAGGCAGGACACTTTAAAGGGGTTTACAAGTAGGGAGTACAAACAAGTTACATCCGCAACATTGTTAATCATACTACACAGGCACAATGGGGTTTACATAACCTCCAAGCAAAAGCAGGATTCAAATGCAAAGCTGATGGGGGTGAGTGGGGGGAGCCCAGCAAAGGAAACAATTTTGCAATATAACACTGTAGGGGAGGAAGCCAGGTAAAGAATACAGCACTGTGTGGGTTCTGTCTCATAATAATATGAATTATGTATTTAAAAATAATTTGAGAAAAGTAAGTACATTTGGGGACCACTTAATGATTCTCAAACCATTTACTCTTATCAAATATACCAATTGCTCCATACTTTGTTGAAATCATTTTAAAGAGAGAATTGTTAATTTGAGGCTTACAGAATCCTATGAGGTTGAACCTGTTACCTATTACTTTTAGAAAAAAGATGCATAAAATAATTGGTAAACACAAAATACTGAAAAAAAAAAAACCACTGTTCTTTTAAAATGAATGTTCTTCTCTCTTATAAAAGCAATGCACATTCATTTTTGAAATTCTGGGAAAATATAGAAAAATAAAATGTGAAAAGCTAATCATTGCTCAAAATAATCATTCTTAAAAAACTCATTACTCAATATCATCTTGAAACAACTGAATTACAAAATTTCTTCAAAAAAAAAAAAAAAAAAAAGGAAAAAGTTTTTCTTTTAAGCAGGGTCCAAAACACCCAGGCACTTATTATACTCAAGGGGCTCTCAATGCTTACTCGTTAGCATAACAGGAAAGAGAAATCTGAAAGTGGAAACAACAAAGGAGAATCAGAGATGAGAATCAGCAAAACATCTTAGATCCGTTCCTGAAGAAGTTATTAACATTAATGTTTTCCCTGGAGGTATGATGAGAGAATAGGAGCCCTGGTGGCACAGTGGTTAAGCACTCGGCTGCTAACTGGGAGGTGGGTAGTCTGAACCCACCAGCCTCAACACTGGAGAAAGATGTGGCTTCTGTAAAGATTACAACCTTGGAAACCCTATGGGGCAGTTCTCCATCCTATACAGTCGCCAAGAGTCAGAATCAACAGGACGGCAGTAGGTTTATGATGAGAAAATGGAAAAAATAAATAGACATGAAAGGGAAAAAAAGTTCATTGTGCAAAGAGAAAATAAAACTGGGAATAGAAGTAAAAGGAGTAAGAGGGATGGGTGATTTCCTCTCCACTCCCCAAATTTATTGTACATAAGAGAATTCTTAAAGTCATTTTAAGACTTTAGATCCTAAAAACAGGGACGACTGGCCACTAACTGAAAGGCTGGCAGTTCTAATCCACCAGCGGCTCCACAGGAGAAATGACCTGGCAATCTGATCCTGTAAAGACTACAGCCTAGGAAACCTTATGGGTCAGAGCCCTGGTGGTGTGGTGGTTGAGAGCTCAGCTGTAATAAAACAGGTCAGCAGTTCAAATCCACCAGCCTCCCCTTGGAAACCCTATGGGGCAGTTCTACTCTGTCCTATAGGGTCGCTATGAGTTGGAACTGACTTGATGGCAATGGGTTTGGGTTTTTTGGTTTTGGTATAGGGTTGCTGTGAGTCACAATCCACTGGACGGCACTTAACAACAAGAAAATAGTCATTACATCGGAGTGATTACAGAGGAACCAGGAAAGCTCCCAGGTTTCTCCAAATCACAATACTAGTGGAATACAGTAGTAATAATAATAGTAGTAGTTAACATTCCTATGGTCTAGATACTGTGCTATCTCACTCATTATCTCTCATAAAAATTAAAATTAAATGGGAACTTCGTAGCCTTTTGCAACTTAACTATATGGATTTTAGTACAAATTCAAAAGCAGGTATATATATTTTTAAAAGGCAACAAAGGCAAGGCACAACAACTTGTCTCTATTAGCCTGGAGCAACAGAGGAAAAAGGAGAGTCAGGAATAGAAGGAAGACATGGAATGTGTGGCTAACTGCCTCCATGAACAACTGCGTCCTTTGCCACGAGACTGAAAAAAGATGGATGGTGCCCCAGCTACCATTACTGAACATTTTGAACAATGATTCCACAGAAGAATCCTGATCAAAAGGGGGAAACACAGAACAAAATCTCAAATTCTCATGGACTCCAGACTTCCTGGAGCCATGAGAGTTGGATGAACCCCCAAAACTATTGCCCTGAGATAATCTTTAATCCTTAAAACAAACATATCCCTTCAACTCTTCTTAAAACCAAACAATAGTTTAGCTTAACGAGTAAAAAATGTCTGCTTTGCGCATTATGCAACTGTCTGTATGGGACTAAAATGACAACAGCATCTCGAAGTAGTTAGGAACTTTAGGGGGCAGTGGGTTTATGTTAATGGGGTAGGTACAGCTCAGAAAAGGAAGGTGAGAATGATTGCACAACTCAAAGAACGTAATCAATCTCACTAAATAGTACATGCAGAAACTGTTGAACTGGTATGTTTTGCTGTGAATATTCTTAACCAAAAAAAAAAAAAAAAAAAGGGACACCAGAAAGGGACATACTCCCCTCCTTGCTCTATTTTAATTGTTTTCACTTGGTTAAATTGGCTTCACATGCCAGTTCTTTAACCGAAACTGAAATGAAAGCATTTCTAGTTACCACATGGTAGATCAGTTTGTCTAAGAATAACTTGTCAGAATATTTTCTGAGATTCTAACCTGCTGATTTCTTATACACTGTGGGCTCCAAAGCTACAGGATCAGAGAGCAACTAGCATGCAAAGAAAGATCAAGAAAAGTTCCATTTGGTGAGCCAAATGGTGAGTTACTACCTTTAGTTTTGTTTTTTTTTTAATCAAATGGAAGTTAAAATTTTATGCAATCAATCAAAATAGATTTCTACAGATTAGAGGGGAAAATAAAGATTTTTATTTTGCCGCAATTATATGGAATGGCAAGGGGCCCCAAATAGCTAAAGAAATGTTGAAAAACAAGAATAAAGTAGGAGGACTCATATTTCCTGATTTTAAAACACATTATACAGCTATAGTAATCAAAACAGCCTGGTACCGGTATAACAAGACACAATGAAATAGAATTAGGAGTCCAGAAATAAAACACACATCTATGGTCAACTGATTTTTGTCAAGGGTGTTAAGTCCATTCAGTGGGGAAAGAAAAGTCTTTTCAATAAATGATGCTGAGAAAATTTGATTTCCACATGCAGAAATATGAAACAGGATCCATGCCTTCTATCATACACAAAAACATATTCAAAATGGATTAAGGACCTCAATGTGCAAACTAAAACCATAAAATTCTTAGAAAAAAATGCAGGGGCAATGCAGTCAGGCCTAGCTTATAACAATGTATTATCTAATATAATAACAAAAGCACACACAGCAAAAGACAAACAAGATAAATGGGATCTCATAAAAAATTAAAAAAGACTTTATAAAAAGTGAAAAGACAAGCTGCCTGCTGGAAGAATATCTTTGGGAACCATATATGCAATAAAAATCTAAGAAACAAAATACATATAAAACTTCAACAACTTACCAACAAAAAGACAACCCAATCATCAACTGGGAAGAGGGCTTGAACAGACATTTCACCAAAAAGGACATTCAAATGGCAACCAAACACATGAAAAGATGCTCAACATCATTAGTCATCAGAGAGATGCAAATCAAAACCACAGTGAGATATCATTACAACTCGCACTAGTACAGCTAAGATTAAAAACAAAAACAAACAAAACAGAAAATAACAAATGTTGGCAATGATGCAGGGAAATTAGAACATTTATCCATTGCTGGTGGGAATGCAAAATGGTATAGCTGTTGTAGAAAACAGTGTGGTGGTTCCCAAAAAAACTAAAAATATGACTACCATATGACACAGCAATTCCACTCCTAGGTATACACCCAAAAGACTTGAAAGCAGAGACTCAAAAAGATACTTGTACACCAGGAAAGTTCATGGAAGCCCCACAGACACATCCAAACTCCCTGAGGGACTGAACTGCTGGGTGGAGGGCTCTGGGGACCATGGTCTCAGGGAACATCTAGCTCAATTGGCATAAAACAGCTTATAAAGACAATGCTCTACATTCTACCTTGGTGAGTAGTGTCTGGGATCTTAAAAGCCTGTGAGCGGCCATCTAAGATACTCCACTGGTCTCATCCCTTCGGGAGCAAGGGAGAATGAAGAGAGCAGGATACAAGGAAAAGATTAGCCTGTAGGACTAATTGTCCACAGCTACCAAGGTCTCCACCGGACGGAGTCCAGTACAGCTAGATGGTGCCCGGCTACCACCACTGACTGCTCTGATCAGGATCACAACAGAGGGTTCTGGACAGAGCTGGAGAAGGACGTAGAACATAATTCTAACTCACAAAAAAAAAGACCAGATTTACTGGCCTAAAGGAGACTGGAGAAACCCCAAGAGTATGGCCCCCAGACACCCTTTTAGCTCAGTGGTGAAGTTACCTCCGAGGTTCACCGTTCAGCCTGGGAGTGGACAGCCCCGCAAAACCAAATGAGACTAACGAAGCACAGGAGTCCAGTGACAAGGGCCAGAAGGCAGAAGGGCACAAGGAAGCTGGTGATAGGGAACACAAGTTTGAGTAAGGATATTGTTGATGTGTTGTGAGATTGTTAACTAACCATTGTCATAGGGCAACATTTGTAGTAACTGTTAAATGAGAAACTATTTTGTTCTATAAGCCTTCATCTTAAGTGAGAATAGCAGCACAATTGGAAGAGCGTAGTCAATGTCACTGAACTGTGCATGTAGAAATTTTTGAAATGGTGTATCTTTGGCTATGTGTATTTTCACCAAAAAAAAAAAAAAAAAGGCTGAGAATTTAGAGGGTTGATATGTTGTGGGGTTGTTAACTAATGTCATAAAACAATGTGTGTACTACTGTTTCACAAGAAACTATTTGTTCTGTAAGCCTTCACCTGAAGTACAATTAAAAAAAAAAAAAAAAACAAAAAAGAGACTTGTACACCAATGTTCACTGCAGCACTATTCACAATAGTGAAAGGTTGGAAACAACCTAAATGTCCATCAACAGATGAATGGTAAACAAAATGTGGTACACACATATGATGGAAAATTACTCAGCCAGTTAAGAGAAATGAAGTCTTGATAACATGCTACAATACAGATAGAGCTGGAAGATATTATTCTAAGTGAAATAAGTCAATCACAAAAGGATAAATATTGTATGACACCACTTATATATAAAAGATAGGCAAATGTATAGAGATCAGAGTCTACTAGTGGCTACCAGGGGCAGACGGAGGGGCAGAAAGGGGGCATTATTGCGTATAGGGTACTGAATTTCAGTTTACGGACATGTAAAAATTGCATAGATTAAGGGTAGGGTTGCACAGCCTATTAATGTAATTGCTGTCAATAAGTTGTACACTTGCAAAATGCTGGAATGGCAAAAGTTGTATGACAGACGTATTTACAATGAGACACACACACAAACAGTAGTTGCCGAGGCTGCTTACATACAACCAAATACCTCAGGGGATTTGGTTCTTTTGTTTGGAAGTTGAGGGGCATGGTTTCATGTGACATCCCAGTTAACTGGTCTAATAAAGTGTTTAGTGCTTGTCATGGATTGAATTATGTCCCCCCCAAAATCTGTCCATTTATTTGGCTGGGCCATGATTCCTGGTATTGTGTGATTTTCCTATATGTTGTAAATCCTGCCTCTATGATGTTAGTGAGGCAGCATGGGAGGCTGTTGTATTAGTGAGGCAGGACTCAATCTACAAGATTGGATTGTGTTTTGAGGCAATCTCTTTTGAGATATAAGAGAGGGAAGCGAGCAGAGAGACAGGGGGACCTCATATCATCAAGAAAGCACTGCTGGGAGCAGAGTGCGTCCTTCCAACCCAGGGTCCCTGCACAGAGAAGCTCCTAGTCTAGGGAACATTAATGAGAAGGCCAACAGAGAGAGAAAGCCTTCCCCTGGAGCTGATACCCTGAATTTGGACTTTTAGCTTACTTTACTGTGAGGAAATAAATTTCTCTTTGTTAAAGCCATCCACTTGTGGTATTTCTGTTATAGCAGCAATAGATCGTAAAGACAGTGCTTCTGTTCTACCTCCTGGTTTGTTGTGTAGTGCCTGGGGTCTTAAAAGCTTGCAAGTGGTCATCCAAGGCACAGCAATTTGTCTCTATTAGCTTGGAGCAACAGAGGAAGGAGAATCAGAAATAAAGAGAGGAAATGGAATATGTGGCTAATTGCATCTATGAACATCTGCCTCCGCTGCCATGAGACCAGAAGAACTGGATGGTGCCCAGCTACTACTACTGAACATTTTGATCAAAGAGTCTACTGAAGAATCCTGATCAAAAGGGGGAACAGAATTTCAAACTCTTATGGACTCTAGACTTTCTGGAGCCATGGAGGCTGAATGAACCCTTAACACTATTGCCCTAAAATAATCTTTATACCTTAAACTGAAATTATTCCCTAATAAGTCTTCTTAAAACCAAATAATAGTTTAGCTTAACTAGTAAAGAATGTTTGCCTTGAGCATTGTGCTATTTAAAGATCTACCTATATGCAATCAGAAACCCTAGTGGTGTAGTGGTTAAGTGCTACGGCTGCTAACCAAAAGGTCAGCAGTTAAAATCCACCAGGTGCTCCTTGGAAACTCTATGGGGTAGTTCTACTCAGTCCTATAGGGTCACCAGGAGTCAGAATCAATGGCGATGGGTTTGGTTTGGTTTTTTTTGGTACATGGGATCAAACTGACAACAGGAACTCAAAAGATTAGACAAGGACCTCAGGGGCAGTGAATTTATGTTAATGGAGGAGGAACAACTCAGAGAAGGAGGGTGAGAATGGTTGCACAACTTGAAGAATGTAATCAATGTCACTGTAATGTACATGTAGAAGCTTGAATTGGTATAGTTTCTGCTTTGCATATTCTCAACAACAACAAGAAAAACATTATTAGAAGAAAAAGATTTTTATTTTCCTCCTCTTAGTCAAAGTCTGTGGCCTCTACAAACATAAAAATCTGATGCTTCCTGTTTGCAAGGTTCTGCCTAATGATAATAGAATTATTTCATGAATAAGCACTTTCTGGTCTTAAATTATGTCACTTTCGTAGGATTAAAGTTTTGTTTTTTGTCAAGGACATGTGAAGTTGCCTTTTTCAAGGCAACGTAAAGAGTTCCCATGCATGCTGCCCTCCCTCCATCCAACAACTATTACATTTATAATTAATTTTTATATTTATGCTTAATAAGTATTTATTAAGGAGCATTGTTTTCATGAACTATGTACTAGTAATAATTTAATAACAATTCATTGCAAAAGAACAGTTTTTTTTTTTTTAAATACTTAGAGCCTGGTGGTCACAATAATCTTTTTATTTTAATTTACATACATATTTTGATACAGAGAAAGATAGTAGAGTGATCAATAGAAGACTTACGCTTAAAGCTATATTACATTGGGTAGGATTCTGGGGGGAGCAGGATAAAAATTTGAGCAGCCGGAGAAAAAGAGAATGATGTAAAATTTCCTTATATTGTATGTTTCACTGGATACATTTAAAAGGGTTTTGTAACAATTTCATTTTCAAATTCGTTTTTGCAACTATTTACACTTAATGATTAAAAAATTTCAATGTCAATCTAAAAATGTACAAAACCCATTGCCCGTTGGCCATCAAGTCGATTCCAACTTACTGCGACTCTACAGGAGAGAGTAGAACTGCCCCATAGGGTTTCCAAGGAGTGGCTGGTGGATTTGAACTGCTAACCTTTTGGTTAGCAACCGAACTCTTAAGCACTGTGCCACCAGGGCTCCAAAAATGTATACAGGTACACATTATTTAAAAAAAATATTTTGGGGTCATATCAAGCAAAAGTTTCAATACCACTCATATGTCTCTAAAACAAAGCCCAAACTCCTTAGTCTGGCATTCTACAATCCCCTACAAGGCTCCTTTTTGATCTCAGCTCCCATTAATGACTTTCTGTCATACTGCCTCCTCTCACCCACTAACATACACCAACCCCAGGAAAAGCATTCCCACCTAACACCAACATATTGCTTTTCCCAGAATATGCTGTACACTTTTCACCTTTCTTCAAATCTTGCCCTTAGCCTAGAATGCAACTCCCCACTTCCAAACTACCCTTGCCTACCAAAATCCCATCCATACTTCAAGATCAAGCTCGTTTATCAATCCTCCCTTTAGAAGTATTTCCCAATGTACCCAAAGAATTAACAACTTCTTTTCTGTTCTTACTTAAAGCACTTTGTACCTCTTCTTGGGAATTAAAACATTCTACATTATTAGATGTATAGCACCCCCACCACCACCAACTACCACCACTACTTCAAAGGAGAGACGTATGAGATTATCATTCATCTGTTTCACATGCAGTATCTTATATATAAAAAATGTTCGGTAACTTTTTGTTGAATTGAGTTGAAGAGGAACTAATTTTATGAAGAGCCAATGTATTTGAGTGAGACAAGCTATAGATTTGTACTCATAGACACAAAATTCTAATTTTGGCCTTTTTGTTGACCTGGTAAGTGCCACTAGGTAAACGTCAACTTTAGATCATTTCTAGCTCAATTTCTGCATTAGTAATGTTAAAACTATACTCTAACTTTACATTGGAGAATTTTTAATGAACATGTAACCAAATATAATGTGTCATCATTTGCAAATATTAAAGACTAAATATAAATATTTCTAAATTATATTGTTATTGTCATTAGGTGCCATCGAGTCACAGCAACCTTATGAACAACAGAACGAAACACTGCCTGGTACCGCACCATCCTCACAATCATTGTTTTGCTTGAGCCCCTTGTGGCAGCCACTGTTTTCAATCCATCTTATTTAGGGTCTTCATCTTTTTTGCTGACCCTGTACTTTACCAAGCATGATGTCCTTCTCCAGGGACTGAGCACTCCTGACAACATGTCCAAAGTATGTGAGACGTAGTGTTGCCATTCTTGCTTCTAAGGTGCACTCTGGTTGTACTTCTTCCAAGACAGACGTGTTGGTTCTTTTGGCAGTCCATGGTATATTCAATATTCTTCTCCAACACCACAATTTAAAGGTGCCAATTCTTTTTCAGTCTTCCTTATTCACTGTCCAGCTTTTGGATGTATATGAGGCAACTGAAGACACCATGGCTTGGGTCAGGTGCACCTTACTCCTCAAGGTGACATCTTTGCTTTTCAACACTTTAAAGAGGTCTTTAGCAGATACGCCCAATGCAATGCGTCTTTTAATTTCTTGACTGCTGCTTCCATGGGTGTTGACTGTGGATCCAAGCAAAATGAAATCCTTGACAACTTTAATTTTTTCTCCATTTATCATGATGTTGCTTACTGGGCCAGTTGTGAGGATTTTTGTCTTCTTTATGTTGACGTGTAATTCATATCGAAGGCTGTGGTCTTTGATCTTCATCAGTAAGTGCTTCAAATCCTCTTCACTTTCAGCAAGCAAGGTTATGTCATCTGCATAACGCAGGTTGTAATGAGTCTTCCTCCAATCCTGACGCCCCATTCTTCTTCATATAGTCCAGCTTCGTGGATTATTTGCTCAGCGTACAGACTGAATAGGTATGGTGAAAGTATACAACCCCAACCCGCATCTTTCCTGACTTTAAACCACAAAGTATCCCCTTGTTCTAACCGAACAACTGCCTCTTGATTTATGTACAGGTTCCTCATGAGCACAATTAAGAGTTCGGGAATTCCCATTCCCACAATTTGTTATGATGCACACGGTCGAATGCCTTAGCATAGTCAATAAAACACAGGTAAACATCTTTCTGCTATTCTCTGCTTTCAGCCAGGATCCATCTGACATCAGCAATGATATTCCTGGTTTCATGTTCTCTTCTGAATCTGGCCTGAATTTCTGACAGTTCCCTGTCGATATACTGCTGTAGCCGCTTTTGAATGATCTTCAGCAAACTTTTACTTGCATGTGATATTAATGATATTGTTTGATAATTTTCACATTTGGTTGGATCACCTTTCTTGGAAATAGGCACAAATATGGATCTCTTCCAGTTTGTCAGGTAGCTGTCTTCCAAATTTCTTGGCATACACGAGTGAGCACTTCCAGTGCTGCATCCGTTTGTTGAAACATCTCAATTGACATTCCATCAGTTCCTCGAGCCTTGTTTTTCGCCAATGCCATCAGTGCAGCTTGGACTTCTTCCTTCAGTACCATCAGTTCCTGATCATATGCTAACTCTTGAAATGGCTGAACATCGACCCATTCTTTTTGGTATAATGACTCTGTGTATGCCTTCCGTCTTCTTCTGATGTTTTCTGCGTCATTTAATATCTTCCCCGTAGAATCCTTCACTATTACAACTTGAATTTTTTCTTCAGTTCTTTCACCTTGAGAAATGCCGAGGGTGTTCTTCCCTTTTGGTTTTCTATCTCCAGCTCTTTGTACATGTCATTATAATATTTTACTTTGTCTTCTCGAGCCACCCTTTGAAATCTTCTGTTCTTTTACTTCATCATTTCTTCCTTTTTCTTTAGCTACTAGACATTCAAGAGCAAGTTACTGACATCCATTTTGGTCTTTTCCTTCTTTCCTATGTTTTAAATGACCTCTTGCTTTCTTCGTGTATGATGGTCTTGATGTCATTCCACAACTCGTCTGGTCTTCAGTCATTAGTGTTCAACGGGTCAAATCTATTCTTGAGATGGTCTCTAAATTTAGGTGGGATATACTCAAGGTCGTACTTTGGCTCTCGTGGACTTGTTCTAATTTTCTTCAGCTTCAACTTGAACCTGCATATGAACAGCTGATGGTCTGTTCCGCAGTTGGCCCCTTGTTCTGACTGATGACATAGAGTTTTTCCATCGTCTCTTTCCACAGACGTAGTCGATTTGATTCCTGTGTATTCCATCTGGCAAGGACCATGTGTACAGATGCTGTTTATGTTTGTGAAAAAGGTATTTGCAATGAAGAAGTGGTTAGTCTTGCAAAATTCTATCACATGATCTCCAGCATCCTTACTATCACCAAGGGCATATTTTCTACCTACCGATCCTTCCTCCTTGTTTCCAACTTTTGCATTCCAATCACCAGTAATTATCAATGCATCCTGATTGCATGTTTGATCAATTTTAGACTGCAGAAGCTGGTAAAAATCTTCAATTTCTCCATCTTTGGCCTTAGTGGTTGGTGCATAAATTTGAATAACAGTCGTATTAACTGGCTTTCCTTGTAGGTGTATGGTTATTATCCTATCACTGATAGTGCTATACTTTAGGATAGATCTTGAAATGTTCTTTTTGACTATGAATGCAACGTCATCCCTCTTCAAGTAGTCATTCCCGGCATAGTAGACCATATAGTTGTCTGATTCAAAATGGCCAATACCAGCCCATTTCAGCTCAATAATGCCTAGGATTTCAATGTTTGTGCATTCCATTTCATTTTTGACTATTTCCAAGTTTCCTAGATTCATACTTTGTACATCCCACATTCCAATTATTAATGGATGTTTGCAGCTGTTTCTTCTTATTTTGAGTTGTGCCACATCAGCAAATGAAGGTCCCAAAAGCTTGACTCCATCCACATTGTTAAGGTCGACTCTACTTAGAGGAGGCAGCTCTTCCCCAGGCATCTCTTGAGTGCCTTCTAACATGGGGGGCTCATCTTCCAGCACTGTATCAGACAATGTTCTGCTGCTATTCATAAGGTTTTCACTGGCTAATTCTTTTTAGAAGTAGACTGCCAGGTCCGTCTTCCTAGTCTGTCTGAGTCTGGAAGCTCAGCTGAAACCTGTCCACCATGGGTGACCCTGCTGGTATCTGAATACTGGTGACATAGCTTCCAGCATCACAGCAACATTATATAATTATAGGAGCCTGAAATTAAAATCTTTTTTAAAAATAAACAAGATGCAAACCAGTTGAAGATTGCAAGGTACTACTCTAATATTTATGTTGACCGCTCACACTTATCTTAATTTTCCTGTCCAAATAGGACATTTTCTAAATAAATAAATAAAAACTCTATATTCCTAAATAAAAACTCCATGTTCACCAGCCATTTTTCTACTCCTTTCCCTAAAACAGTAACTTATAAAACAATGATTACATTCATTTTGATTTTTCATTGAACATTAAAATCCCACTCTACTGAACAGAAGAAAATTCCCAGTCAACTTCAAAGAAAATAAACCATATCTCATCAATCAGTAATAAAACCATTAGCTCATAGCCCTAAGAGTATAAGAAAACTTGATAGTCTCAAATATAGCTCAACTAACATCTGTTTCCTGTTTATATTTTCAAAAAGTATTTTGCATTACTAGATATTATTTCTGCAGTAAGAAAAAGTATAATATATAGCCTTCTTTAGTCCCATCTGGATGTAATAAAAGAATTAAATTTTGAAAAGGCAAAACTGTGAAGGAAACTTTTACCTTTAATCATAACAGGAACAGCTGATTGCGCTTTTTTTCTACACTGTGGCACCTAAATAACTGTAAGAAAAACACTAGCCAGCCACATGTGAAGCCCTGCATCAGTGTAGCATCTGAAGAGCCGCAAACTGATTGAATTTGTTTCAAGCTGACCTTACAAAACCCAGCCCAACCCAGCTTTGCAACATCATATGTTTAATGTCCTTTATGATGCTGATTATGCAGTAGCTGAGTAGCTACATCTGTGATACATTACAAAACACCAAGTGGCCAGTAAATTTTTTAACATTTTCTTTTCTGAAAACATATTTTTAATTTAGTAAGCCCTAAATATTCTCAGTAGTCTGAAATTTTACACTTAATTCCATGTCTTTGAGTCTATAACTACTTATTCCCTCTTCCTTGACTCAGTGACTATTAATTAGATTATTAATTTATTAATTAGATATGTAAGAAAATATATTAACTAAATTCAAGTGACTTACTGAAATTACAGAATGAGAAAACTAGCAGGAACCTAAGAGATCAAACTCCCCTCCCATCATTCCACTTAAAGACAATGACATAAGGATCCAAAGGGTTAAGTGACTTGCCTAAGGTCACACAGCTATATAGTGGTAGAATTAGGGTTGGAACCAAGATCTTCAGATTTTCAGAGCAGAACCCTATAAAATACAACTTGCATCTTTATAGTACAGATTTAATTAAAATGTACCAAAGTGCATTCTAACAGAATATGACTCAATTATTCTATCTGCCATGTAGAAACATGTCTAACATAAATAACATTCCTATATTCTGAATTTTTCCACTCTCTTGAAAAGGCATTACATCTAGTACTCACTGGAAAAAACCAATCCACCAACCAACCACAAACACCTTCCCCTTTGGGGGGACTATTTTATTGGGTCATCTATTAAAGGATTTTCACTATTTCCCATTCAGAAGTCTATTTAAGTCCGTTTAAGTGACAATCCTATGCATGGCTGCAAATTTTATTGAAGCCAAACATATGTTTACCTTATGATCCAGCAATTCCACTCATCCAAGAGAAGTGAGTGTATACATCAACCAAAAGACACATACAGGAATGTTCATGGAAGCTATATTCATAATAGCTGAAACTGGAAACTACCCTAACATCCAATAGGAGAATGGACAAATGGTGGTGTATTCATACAAAGGAACACTTCACAGCAACAGAAACAAATTACCAAGACATGTAACAATATTAGGACTCTTAACAGACATTCTGTTGGGCAAAAGAAGTTAGATTCAAAAGAGTACATACTGTATATGAAATTCAAGAACAGACAAAAATTAATGATGGCAGAAACTTCTAATTCGGAATAGTTGTTGCCTCTGTGGAGGTGCTGACTAGGAAGGGGCATGAGAAAATCTTCTGGGTTCCTGGAAATGTGCTATTTCTTGATCTGAGTGGCAGTCACATCGGTGTGTACATTTATAAAAACTCATCGAATACTTAAGATCAGTGAACTTTATTTATGTTACGCCATAGTAAAAAAAAATTTTTTTATGTGATGGAAGGGGTAGCAGCTGACACCAGGAATGAGATCTGGATTAAAGTCAAGAAGCTGAGGTCCAAGTGTTATGCAGTGAAAATGGGTTCATTTATTCTAACTCCAGTGACTGATTTCAATTTCAGGAAGTCTTTCTTGCCTTTACCTACAAATCCAACTTTTACTTAACAGAGAATATATTTTTGAATCTGGTGGCACAGTAGTTAAGAGATCGGCTGCTAACCAAAAGGTCAGCAGTTTAAATCCACCATCTGCTCTTTGGAAACCCTATGGGGTAGTTGTACTCTGTCCTATAGAGTCGCTATGAGTGGGAATCGACTTGATGCCAATGGGTTTGGTTTTGGGTTTTGTAATGGTGAATATTTTTAAAATAAAAATTCTACCACAGAAAATGTACTGAAGAGTTCTTAAATCAATTTTAAGCTATCCATGTACTTTCTAATATTCTAGACCAGTAAAAAATGGTTGAACTATCTTTCAAACTGGAAAATGTTGAAGGACCACAAACAAATCATTACTAAAAATATTATGAACATCACTATTTAAGCCAGAGTGTTTATAAGTACAACTCCAAGAATCCCAGCCCTTCAGAAACGAGTCAAAAAGTAAATCACTCTTAGGTATTTCTGGTTATGGTCAATATTATTTTAAATATTTATTGTATGTTAGGGTTATTAACAAGGCTTCAAACCAGTTCTTCCCAGTTCTATCATGGCCAAGGAAGCAACACAGGAACAGGCCTGAATTTTTAAAATTTGGGTGAACTGGAATCATAAATGGAATGGGAAAAATTACAGGTTGAATTCCTGCTAGAAACTTAATCTCCCTTTTAGAAAACAAGGGCAGCATATGCGATGCATAGCATCCAAATTTCCTGCCTACTGGATTTTGCACAGAGTTGGAAACAGCAGTGCCCCGCTCAAAGATGGCAGATGACCCTGCTACTTTGAATCATGTCACTCTCCTCGGTCCTGGCAATAACTCAATCTTACGCATGAGTCTCCTGAAAGCACTCACTATACCTCTTCCAAGTCTCCCAATCCAGGGTTTAAAACCAGACTGAATAAACGTGGTGAAAGGATACAACTCTGACACACACCTTTCCTGATTTTAAACTGCACAGTATCCCCTTGTTCTGTTCAAATGATGCGTCTTGATCTATGTACAAGTTCCTCAGGAGCACAATTAAGCATAGTGGAATTCCCATTCTTCACAAAGCTGTCCATATTTTTTTTTTCCTATAGAATGATGCGGAGGGAAATCAGTTTCTCAGTTATATCTCCCAATTAATGCAAACATAATCACATTGCTAATTGTACTCAGCAAAGGTTACAAGAACTATTTTTAAGTATACTTTGTCCAAGGGTGTATGTAGTTTTCAAGGTATTCTGCTATGATGTGTGTAATAAAGGGCAAATACTAAGAACTTGAAAGGGAGCAATAGTATTATTGGGACTATTCCTGTACCCAAGAGCTAATACATGTGCCCCTGATAAAGACAGACTGTCAAAGTAAACCTGAAAATCTACATGTACTTAAAAAAAAAATGGAAGAACATATTTTAATATTTGAAATTCACTTTATTTATAAGACTGCTAAATATCATCAACTGTCATTTTTCCTTCTTTCCTAATTTCCAAACTGAACTTGGTTGTGTATGTGTGATATTCAAGGAACTTCAGGAAACGCAGCAACACTATCAGCACAAAAACTACGGTTAATAAGATGACAGTAATGAGAAGAGAAAAAAATAAATTGAAGATCACTATAAAGCAGAGGGCCACAAAATTTATCCAGTCAAAAACATCATTCTTATCTTACTGCTAATTTTCTAATTCTTATGCCCTAAGTGGCTATGGCCACATTGCTATTTATCAGGAGAAAACTCTCCTCATTTCTTCTTGGAAATATGACATACTTCTATTAAACTCAGAATATACAAAAGTGCACAAGTTGCTCATTATGTTGAAAACACTCAATTCAAAATCATAACCACAAATTTAACTTTGTGGTCTATTTAATGCTTTTAAAATGTAAACTAGGACTGCAAAATTTCAACAATAAAAAGACAAATAACCCAATTAAAAAATAGGCAAAAGATATGAACAGGCACTTCACAAAAGAAGACATTCAGGCAGCTAACAGATAAATGAGGAAATGCTCACGATCATTAGCTATTAGAGAAATGCAAATCAAAACTACAATGAGATACCATCTCACCCCAACAAGCCTAACATTAATTCAAAAAACGCAAAATAATAAATGTTAGAGAAGTTGTGGAGAGACTAAAACACTTACACACTGCTGGTGGGAATGTAAATTGGTACAAGCACTTTGGAAATCAACTTGGCGCTTCCTTAAAACGCTAGAAACAGAAGTACTGTAGGATCCAGCATTCCCACTCCTTAGAATAAATCCTAGAGAAAAAAGAGCCATCACACAAATAGATGTATACCCACCAATGTTCACTGCAGCAGTAATCACGATAGCTAAAAGATGGCAACAACCTAAGTGCCTATCAACGGACGAATGGATACACAAATTATGGTATATTCACACAATGGAATACTACGCAATGATAAAGAACGACGATGAATCCTAGAAACATCTCATAACATGGATAAATCTGGAAGGCATTACACTGAGTGAAATTAGTCAGCTGCAAAAGGACAAACATTGTATGAGATCACCATTGTAAGAACTCAAGAAACGGTTTAAACACAGAAGAAAACATTCTTTGACGGTTATGAGGGTGGGGAGGGAGGGAGAGAGGTATTCACTAACTAGATAGTAAACAAGAATTATCTTAGGTGAAGGGAAGGACAACACAACACACACTGCAGGGGAAGTCAGCACAACTGGACTAAACCAAAGCTAAGAAGTTTCCTGAATACAAGCAAACACTTCGAGGTGACAGAGTAGTAGGGGCAGGGGCCTGGGGACCATGGTTTCAGGGGACATCTAGGTCAACTGGCATAACAAAGTTTATTAAGAAAATGTTCTGCATCCTACTTTGGTGAGTGTTATCTGGGGTCTTAAAAGCTAGTGAGTGGCCATCTAAGATGCATCAATTGGCCCCAACCCACCTGGAGCAAAGGAGAATGAAGAACAAAAGACACAAGGAAAATACTAGCCCAAGAGACACAAGGGCCACATAAACCAGAGACTTCATCAGCCTGAGACAATAACTTGATGGTGCCCAGCTACCACCAATGACACCTTGACAGGGAACACAACAGAGTCCCTGATGGAGCAGGAGAGAAGTAGGGTGCAGAACTCAAATTCTAGTAAAAAGACTAGACTTAATGGTCTGACTGAGACTGGAGGGACCCTGAAGACATGGCTCCCGGACTCTCTCCTAGCCCAAAACTAAAATCCTTCCCAAAGTCAACTCTTCAGACAAAGATTAGACTAGACTATAAGACATAAAATGATACTTGTGAGGAGTGTGTTTCTTAGCTCAAGTAGGTACGTGAGTCTAAATGGGCAGCTCCTGTCTGGAGGCGAGATGAGAAGGCAGAGAGGGCAGGAGCTGGTTGAACGGACATGGGAAATCTTGGGTAGAAAGGAGGAGTGTGCTGTCGCAGTATGGGGAGTGAAACTAGGGTCACATAGCAGTGTGTGCATAAATTTTTGTATGAGAAACTAACTTGAACTGTAAACTTTCATTTAAAGCACAATAAATTAAAAAAAGATGTTAACTAGGGACATAACTTCTTCCTGGTTCACTTCAATCATGAGAAAGATGTTCCCTTTATCTCCACCTCTCTGAGCTAACTTTATTCGTACAAATCCACCTTAGAAATGATTTGTGCCTCAAAGCCATAATGTGGTATCCACAGATCAAGCTCCTCAAAGATGTCCCAACGTTCTGCATCTTTTCTTTTTTTTAAACTTTTTTTAAATTCTACTTTAGATGAAGGTTTATATAGCAAACTAGTTTCTTATTAAACAATACATACATTGTTTTGTGATATTGGTTGCCACAATGTTGTCCATAATTCATTACGATTCACACAGTCGAATGCCTTAGCATAGTCAATAAAACACAGGTAAACATCTTTCTGGTATTCTCTGCTTTCAGCGAGGATCCATCAGACATCAGCAATGACATCCCTTGTTCTATGACCTCTTCTGAATCCACCTTGAATTTCTGGCAGGTCCCTGTTGAGTTACTGCTGCAACTACTTTTGAATGATCTTCAGCAAAATTTTAAACAATATACTTATAAGTAACACATAGGTCAAAGAAGAAGTCTCGATAACGGAAATAAAAAAATCTCTAGAGGAGGTCAGCTGGAGATTTGAACAGGCATAAAAAACAATCAGGAAACCTGAAGATCAGTCAATACAGATTAGTCAGTCTGAAGAACAGAAAGAAAAAAGAGTGAAGAAAAAATTAAGAACCTCATAAATCTATAGGACACATCAACTTTATCAAAATACACATAATGGAAGTCCCAGAAAGAGAGGAAAGAAAGGGGCACAAAGAATATTTGAAGAAATAATGCCCAAAACTCCCAAATTTGAAGAAAAAATATTAATCTGCAGATCCAAGATTCTCCACAGACTCCAAGTAAGATAAATTCAAGATCTACAGCTCAACATTTTATAATCAAATTGTCAAAAGACAAAGACAAAGAGAGAATGTTGATATCAAAGAGAAGTAACTCATCACGTATAAGGAATCCTCAATAAGATTAATAGCTGATTCTTCATCACAAACAGCAGAGGCCAGAAGGCAGTGGGAAGACACATTCAATGTGTTGAAATAAATAAGGCCTGTTAACTAAGAATAGTATACCCAGAAAGGCTATCCTTCAAAAATGAAGAAGAAATTAGAACTTTCCCAGATAAACAAAAATTGAGAGAATTTGTTGCTAAAAGACTTTCCTTACAAGAAATACTGAAGGCAGTCCTTTAGGCTACAATGCAAAGGACACTGGTACAGGTAGCTACATAACTACATATAAAAGATTGTACTGTTTGTAGCTCTTTTTTATCTTATCTGATTTAAAAGACAATTGCATAAAGAACTAATTATAAGTCTCTGTTGATGGATATACAATGTAAAAAGATATAATTTGTATAACAATAACTGCACAAAAGAGGGTGCAGAAAATAGAGTTACATATGGAAATAAAATTTTGTATACTATTGTCATTAAATTGGTATTAGTCCAAACTAGATTGTTTTAAATTAGAATGTTAATTGTAAGCCCCAGTCATTAAGAAAATAACTAAAAAATATAAAGTCAAAGAAATGACAAGGGAATAAAAATGGTACAAGAGAAAATACTTAACACAAAAAAAGGCTGTTGTGGATTGAATTGTGTACCCCCACTAAAATATGTTCAAGTTCTAATCCACTGTGATTATGACCTTATTTGGAAATAGGGTCTTTGAAGATGTAACCAAGTTAAAATGAGACCATACTGGATTAAGGTGGGCCATAATTCAATGACTGAGGTCCTTATAAGAAGAGGGAAATTTGGACAAGAAACAGAGAGAAGAAAGTCATGTGAAGAAAAAAGCAGAGATCAGAGTGATGCGTCTATAAGCCAAGGAATGCCAAGGACTGCTGGCAACCATAAGAAGCTAGGAGAGAGGCATGGAACAGATTTTCCCTCAGAATCTCCAGAAGGAACCAACCCTGCTGATATCTTGATTTTGGATATTGTCTTGGTTATCTAGCTGCTATAACAGAAACACCACAAGTGGATGGCTTTAACAAAGAGAAATGTATTTCCTCACAGTAAAGTAGGCTAGAAGTCCAAATTCAGGGCATCATCTCCAGGGGAAGGCTTTCTCTCTCTGTTGGCTCTGGAGGAGGTCCTTCTCATCCATCTTTCCCTGGACTAGGAGCTCCTTTGCACAGGAACCCCAGGTCCAAAGGACACACTCTGCTCTCGGCACTGATTTCTTGGTGGTATGAGGTCCCCCTGTCTCTCTGCTCTCTTTTCTCTTTTATATCTCAAAAGAGATTGCCTCAAGACACAACCCAATCTTGTAGATTGAGTCCTGCCTCACTAACATAATTGCCTCTAATCCTGCCTCATTAACAGTATAGAGGCAGGATTTACAACACATATGAAAATCACAACAGATGACAAAATGGTGGACAATCACCCAATACTGGGAATCATGGCCTAGCCAAATTGATACACGTTTATTTTTGAGGGACACAGTTCCATGACTGATATCCATCTTCAAGAACTGTGAGAAAATAAATTTTTGTTGCTTTAAGGTACCCAGTCTGTGGTACTTTGTTAGTACAGCCCGAGGTAAGTAATACAAAGGTAGTAATTGAGGAATACAGGAACAGAAAAATTTAACAAGGATGTTTTGAAGTGGGAAAAATGAAGGCTGAAAATGTAGTAGTAAATTAATGAAAAGATAAACGCTTCAAATTCTACCTGATCAGTATGAAGGTTGATAGTCCATATTATAAAGTATAATAAAACATGATATAAAGCTTGCTTTTAAAATATATTTTAACATGTAACTATGAAGATTACTGCCTTAGTGCCATACATTAAAGACAATTTATCCACAATATTTTCTCTAACCAATACTTCATACACAGCAAACTTTCCACAGTGATTTTTAAAAACACACAATAATACATAATATAAAAAGAAATAGATTTTTCCCCAATTTAACAGACTACTGGAGAACATTCAACCTTCCTCTAAGCAGTCAGTTTGATTTCCTCTGGCCAACACACAACATCCTCGGATGCTAAAAATGATTTATTACACACAGATGATTTCATGCCCATTATACTCTCTTTGATAATTCTGCTACAAGATAGGCAAATAAAGGAGTTCTTAGCAATAATTATATTTTTAAAACCTTATGTTTCTAATTCTGGACAGAATCATTATTTACTGATAAATGGCACTATAGAATTTTTGGAGTTAAATTTTGAAGGCTTAACATGTTCATGTAGATTGTTTTTGTAGTAGGCAAAGGAAGACGTGGGAAAAAGAACTGATGCATACTGAACCTAAAAACAAATAATTTAGATTACTTGCAGATTAGAAATAAACAGAGGCCAGCTAAGGAATACCTGAAATGAACCTTGCTTTCTGAAAAATGTGCAGAATGTCCCTCAAGTTTTCTATGAACCATTAACTTCATTATCAACCCTTCTGTTCTACATCATGAATCGCCTGAAATGTCTACTACCTAAGTGATATAAAATATGAGGATTTCATTTAACTAAGTGCTGAATTAGCAATGCCTATGGTAGCCTTTCACCGGCTATCAGAGCAAAGAAATCAATACAGAAATGATCTTAGAATCAAAAGAAAGGTGTAAAGGAAATCTACACTGATTACCTTATGTGTGATTTAGGAAATAATACTGGAGTTATTATTCCCAGTCATTGAGCATAGAGAACGTGACCCAGCTGGAGCTGGGCTCACAAGGACTCACAAGGACACATCAACTGAGCCCTGAGGTATAAAGACAATAGCTAATATACTCTTGGAAAACATCTTTTAGGGAAACTTTCACATAAAGCCTATCAAACACAACACAAAAGACTTTCCACTCTTGTCTTTTTCTATTAGCATTCAGTGAATAGAAATTTGTTGGACCAATGAAGACCCTCTTGACTGTCTTTACTGAAACCTGTACCAATGATTGTTAAGAAAGACAATTCAAAATGTAGGATCAGTTTCTAGCCAATCTGTGAAAAGGTTTTGCCCATTTGTAATGTTAATATATACTGATGGTTCTGTAACTATTCTTTGGAGTCAGGCAGACTTGGCTGTGGCAGTATGCTTGTCCATTTTCCCATGTGCCTATTCTGTAACATTCTTTGGACTCGGGCAGACATGGCTCTAGCAAAATGCTTGTCTGTTTTCCCACCTTTGTCTGTTCCGTGATATTTCCTTGGACTTGGGCATACATGGCTCTTGCAGCATGGTTGTCCATTTCCCATTTCTGCCCTTCTGAATATATGCCAAATAAAACTTACTTTTTGCTCTACTAGACTTTGTAATGTTCTTCCCCTACAACATGTGTTAGCCATTCTCTGTGCTTGTGCAGGAAAGTCAAACATGGCTTTTCTCAACGGTTTGAGTATAACTGACTTCCTAAATTAATGAGGAAGATCAAGCTCACAGATGGTATATTTTGGAGTTTGAACAATACTAGTTTTGACAGGTTACATGGAAGTCTTCTCAGTTACTGCTGTGAAATTAAGAATTCAGGAGATTGGTAACTTGAAACGCCTTTTAAGATGCAAATTAAAACATATACATATCTAATGCCCCTCTTTATAAATGGAAATGTACACTAGAATACTAAAAGATGAAATAGAAACATCTGTATGTCACAACGGAAATACGTAAATTTTTCAGGCTTCTCAAGCACACTAGAATGAAAGAGATCTATATATATTTGTAAAAATACTCTATTAACTTTCTTAAAAGATCTATATACAGAGAGACAGGTCTCCAGATACTCAATTGTGACGTCAGTTTCTTTATAAAGGATTTGCTAAGGCCTTTTCACTCATCATCTTGACACACATTTTATTTCTATATTCTTCTTTTTCTCCCAGGAAAATGATCATCTCTTTTGGGAATCAACATCCATGTGTCACTGCATTTCCTGAGCAATACTGTCAGTGGCAATAGGAAAAAACTGATGAGATGAATGGTTGAGAAGTTCAGACGGTTTATAGTACCAAGTAGATTAAAGCACATTTGCGGATAACCAGAAATGATACAGCCATTTATATTTCCACACTGGGTCTAGACTCCCATGCATGCTATCTGGTAATTTAGAACTTGGAACTGATAGCAGCAGCCAAGCCCACAGGCGACATCTCTGTATACATTATTAATGCCCATATAAATAGAATGTTAAAAAAGGCATTTCCCACTGTGTTCCCGAGGAAGACAGGTACCTAATATTTTCAAATGCGAAATGGTTATCCACAAAATAGTTCAGGGAAATCCTAAAAACATACCTGTGATGATAAGCATAAAATAACCGTCTTGATGGAACTGCCAGTGGCTGTGAGCAAGCAAACCGAGGGCAACAACAAAGGGCAATCTGTTCTGAGATTACGAGTTTCCCCCAAGTCAACTCTGACCCATGTGTGTCAAAGTAGAACTGTGCTTCATTGGGTTTTCAATGGCTGATTTTTCAGAAGTAGATCACCAGGACTTTCTTCTGAGGCACTTCTGGGTGGACTCCAACCTCTCACCTTTTGGTTAGTAGGGAAGAGACTGCATACATCCAGCTCACTAGTATTACTCCCCATTGCTAACCCCTGCGTTGTCTCATTATCTTTTCTTCCCCCTCTCGTTCCAGTCCCCATAAAAAGTTTAAGATTAAGTGATGTTCCTCTTTGGAGGGTGGAAAAACAAGTGATAATGATCTAGGAATGAAAAACCGAACAAAGCACCCGTCTTGTGATAAGAAAACCAGGATGGCACCAGATAACCCTCAAGAATACCAGTAAAAGGTTAACTTGTCTGGGATGTGACCACTGTGACCACCTCAAGGAGGAACTAACACAAATTTCTAAGACTGATAATCCTGTACCTATAAAGCCTTTAGCCAGTCTCCAGTTCAAGGCGACAGGTTTTTGGACAAATTTATTCCCCTCTGTCTCCTATATATTGATATATAATAAAATTCTTGCTGCTTAGCTCACCCTTGTCTCAGAACTGGCTATTGGGACAGGCGGCCCCAATCTGCGCTATTGCGGTCACAGTAGCTGTGTTATCTAGCACTGCATAACAGAAATATCACAAGTAAATGGCTTTAACAAACGGAATTTTATTCTCTCACTGTCTAGGAATCTAGAAGTCTGAATTCAGCGTGCCAGCTCCATGGGAAGGCTTTATCTCTCTGTTGGTTCTGGAGAAAGGTCCTTGTCATCAATTTTCTCCTGTCGAGGAACCTCTCAGCACACGGACCCCCAGTCCAAAGGACGTGCTATTCTCCTGGCTCTTGTTTCTTGGTGGTAGGAGGTCCCCATGTCTCTCTGCTCACTTCTCTCTTTTATATTTCAAAAGAGATTGATTTAAGACACAACCTAATCTTGTAGATTGAGTCCTGCCTTGTTAACATAACTGCCACTAATCCCACATTAACATCATAGAGGTAGGATTTACGACACATAGGAAAATCATATCAGATGACAAAATGGTGGACAATCACACAATACTGGGAATCATGGACTAGCCAGGTTGACAGATACTTTTCAGGGGGGACACAATTCAATCCATGACAGTAGCTGAGCACATTTACTGTTTGTGCCACTGAGGAACACCATTCTGAGATTAAACCTGTTGCCGTTGAGTAGAAGTGCCAACCTTTTGGTTAGCAGCCGTAGCTATTAACCACTACACACCACCATGGTTTCCATTCTGAGATTAAGTCTGTCTAATTATGAGTTCAGAGCTCTGGTGGCACAATGGTTAAGCGTTCAGCTGTTAACCAAAAGGTCAGCAGTTTGAATCCACCAGCCACTCCTTGGAAACCCTATGAGGCAGTTCTACTCTATTCTATAGGGTATGAGTCAGAATCTACTCGATGGCAACGGGTTTGGTTTTATATTTTGATAATTATGAGTTCTGGGTTCTATGGTCTACATATAATCATGAGGCTTAATCACCAACACTTAATATTACAACTGACACTCAGTAGTAGGAAGCAATCAAAACCCACTGCCATCAAGTTGATTCTGATTCACAGCGAACCCCATGGGTTACAAAATATAACTGCTCTACAGGGTTTTCTTCACTCTAATCTTTATGGAAACAGATCACCATGGCTTTCTTCCATGGGACTGCTGGGTGGGTTTGAACTGCAGCTTTATAGTTAGCAGACAAGCGCAAACCATTTGCACTACCATATGTAAATTTTTCTAATGGGTTGCGAGCTCAAGAAAAGTTTGTCATAGGCTTCTAGGGTAGGGCTGGAATTAGAAACTGAGGCGTGGCCAGGGGAACAAATGAGTATCACAGGAACAAATACACTGAGACACAGGTATAGGCAGAGATACAAGTTTTTCAGTAGAGAAGCCAGACTGAAGCATCATCTTTGCTGACTTTCAGACCAAAATCCTGGAAACTGCAGTTAGAATATAAGATGGAGCCTGCAACTGCACTTAAGTTCAGTAGCATTTCCATCTCCTCTTTGATCACAAATTGTCAAGTCGTTTAGTAAGCAGGGCTGCAGAATCCTTTTCATTTCTATCATACCCTCCAGAGGCCCTTGCCAGCTCTCTGAATTAGGCTCCCATTAGAGCCTGAAACACTCTTAATATTTGATGAAAGATTTCTCGCTCCCAGTTGTCACATAGGCACAAACTTTTGTTTCCAGCTTTAGAGGTTTCGCTGACCTCTTGAAACCTATTTGTGGATGCCAGGTTAAGGAGGAAGTACAGAGATGATGATTTTAAATGGCAAGAAACTGGGTGGCAAAAGTCAGATAAAACCACACATTGACACATCACCCAAATTACACGCAGGTGGCAAACATGAAGGATTTTTTTTTCCTTTTCAATTCCTTGCTCAAAATAAATCATCTACCAGGTCCTTCTATTCTTCAAAAAGGGGGAAAACACTCTGTCTGTAACAGAATAGAATTTTTTTACATATTTTACTATCATTCTGGAAAGTATAAGCACCAAGGAAAACTTTTTTTTAAGACCGCATTTGAACTGTTGAGATGTTGAGTTCAGTTTAGAAATTCTGAGTTGCTCTGATTAAACACAAGCACATCAGGTACTTAGTTTGTTATTATTTTAAAACTATAAGGCATTTAAAAAAGAAAAATCCTGCCATGTCAAACATGCTACTAATGTTCATAAATTACCATGCTGCAAAAGTCCTGAACGGTGAGAGGCGGGACAAAGATGGCAGAGTAGTCAGACACTTCCTGTGGTCCCTCTTAACACAAAGACCCGAAAAAACAAATGAACCAATATATATGACAATCCAGGAGCCATGGACATAAAAGGCAAAGGTAAGGAATCGGGCTGAGTTGCCGGGGAGGAAGAGAGTTTGGAAGCAGCCAGGAGTTGCCAGACCTCACCCAGCGGGAGCCAGCACTCTTAATGCCGGATCGGCTCGCACATGCGGTGAGGCGAGCAGTGTCGCTCAAGAGGCGTTTTCCACATCAGGAGAGACCCAGTGGCACAGAGTCTACTTGGGCATCCAGAACCAGTGAAAACCAGTGCTCAATCGGCTATAGATAAGTATTTGTGTCTGACCTACGGTGGGATCAAAAAACACCTGCTTTGGGAAAAAACTCTCTCCCATTTACCCATACCCTCCTGGCTGCGCATAATGTCCCAGGTTGGCTTCAGCAATTGCCAAGTCCCCTGGAATGGAAGTAGGACCCATCATGTGCCCTCAACCATTCTCCTGGCCTTAGAGAAGGAATAAATTAACAAACAGGGAAAAATAATCTGCTGGCTCCCCTAAGCCAGGAACTCAGGGTAGCCACAGTTCTTTTGCCTAGGCACAGACATGAGGCGTCCATGGACTTTGAATGACTTTCACCCTTGCATAGACCCATGTGGGCCCATTTCAAAACAGCGTAGGCCCTCATTACTATAGTACAACAGCGTATATACCTGAAGTCTAACTTCAACTGTTTCAGCTATCCGGTGAAGTAGCAGGTTTGTGACATTTGATACTGCTCCATCCTTTAAGCGGGGTCTTCAAGTACCCACATCAGGGGCCTGAGGACTGGTGGCTCTACCCACTCGACCTAGCAACTCACAACAGGGGTACAAGAATAATGAAACAATGAAAAAGATCAAAAGAAAATACATAAAGAAAAAGGACTCAGTACAGAAAATTAAGTGGAACAAAGAAACTGTCAATACACCAAAAAAGACATCAAAATGACAACACTAAACTCATGCATATCAATAATTATGTTGAAAGAAAATGGACTAAATGAACCAATAAAGACACAGACAGTAGTCAAATGGATAAAAAAAAACACGATACGTCTATATGCTGCCTACAAAAGACACACTTTAGACTTAAAGACACAAACAAACTAAAACTCAAAGAATGGAAAAAAATATATCAAGCTAACACCCAAAAAAGAGCAGGAATGGCAATATTAATCTCTGACAAAATAGACTTTAAAGGAAAATCTGCCACAAAGCATAAGGAAAGACACTAATATAATGATTAAAGGATCAGTACACCAGAGGACGTAACTATAATAAATATTTATGCACCCAACGACAGGGCTCCAAAATATGTAAAACAAACTTTAACAGCATTGAAAAGAGAAACAGACAGCTCCACAAGAACAGTAGCAGGCCTTAATATACCACTTTCAGTAAAGGAGAGAACATCAAGAAAGAAGCTCAATAAAGACACAGAAGATCTAAATGCCACAATCAACCAACTAGATCTCATGGACATATGCCAAAAACTCCACTCAACAGCAGCCAAGTATACTTTCTTTCCCAATGCACAAAGAACATTCTCCAGAGTAGACCACACATTAAGTCATAAAGCAAGCCTTAACAGAATCCAAAGCATCAAAATATTACAAAACATCTTTTCTGACCATAAAGCCATAAAAGTAGAAATCAATAACAGAAAAAGCAAGGAAAAAAAATTAAACACATGGAAACTAAACAACACCTTCCTCAAAAACTACTGTGTTATACAAGACATTAAGGATGGCATAAACAAATTCACAGACTCAAATGACAATGAAAACACATCCTACCAGAACATTTGGCACACAGCAAAAGCAATGCTCACAGGTCAGTTTATAGCAATAAATGCACACATCCCAAAAGAAGAAGGGCCAAAATCAAAACATTAACCCTACAACTAGAACAAGTAGAAAGAGAGCAGCAAAAGAAGTTCCTGGGCACCGGAAGAAAGGAAATAATAAGAAATAGTGCAGAATTAAATGAAATAGAGAATAGAAAAACAACTGAAAGAGTTAACAGGACGAAAAGCTGGTTCTTTGGAAAGATCAACAAAATTGATAAACCATTGGTCAAAATGACAAAAGAAAAACAGGACAGAAAGCAAATAACCTGTAGAAGAAATGAGATGGGTGCTATCACAATAGACCCAACTGAAATTAAAAGAATCATACCAGAAAACTATGAAAAACTGTACTCTAATAAATTTGAATACCTGGAGGAAATGGACAAATTTCTAGAAACTCACTACCTACATAAACTAAAACAGAGATAGAACAACTACATAAACCTATAACAAAAGAGATTGAAAAGGTAATTAAAAAGTCCCAACAAAAGAAAACCCTGGCCCGTATAGTTTCACTGGAGAATTCTAACAAACTTTCAGAGAAGAGTTAACGCCACTACTACTAAAGGTATTTCAGAGCAGAGAAAAGGATGGAACACTCCCAAACACATTCTATGAAGCCAGCATAACCCTGATACCAAAAGCAGGTAGACACCACAAAAAAAAAAAAAAAAAAAAGAAAGAAAGAAAATTACAAACCAATATCCTTCATGAGCATAGATGCAAAAATCCCCAACAAAATTCTAGCCAATAGAATTCAACAACATATCAAAAAGTAATTCACCATGATCAAGTGGGATTTATACCAGGTATGCAGAGATGGTTCAACAATAGAAAAACAACCAATGTAATCTATCACATAAATAAAACAAAAGACAAGAACCACATGATCTTATCAATAAATGCAGAAAAGGCATTTCACAAAGTCCAACATCAATTCATAATAAAAACTCTCAGCAAAATAGGAATAGAAGGGAAATTCCTCAACATAATTAAGGGCATTTATACAAAGCCAACAGCCAACATCATCCTAAATGGAGAGACTTTGAAAGCATTCCCCTTGAGAACGGGAACCAGACAAAGATGCCCTTTATCACCACTCTTATTCAACACTGTGCTGGAGGTCCTAGCCAGAGCAATTAGGCTAGAAAAAGAAATAAAAGGCATCCAAATTGGCAGGGAAAAAGTCAAAGTATCTCTGTTTGCAGATGATATCACCTTATACACAGGAAACCCGAAGAATCCACAAGAAAACTACTGGAACTAACAGAAGACTTCATCAAAGCATCAGGATACACGATAAACATATGAAAATCAGATTCCTCTATACCAACAAAGAGAACTTTGAAGAGGAAATCGCCAAATCAATATCATTTACAACAGCCCCTAAGAAGATAAAGTACTTAGGAATAAATCTAACCAGAGAAGTAAAAGACCTATACAATGAAAACTACAAGACACTACTACAAGAAACCAAAAGAGACCTGCATAAGTGGAAAAACATACCTTACTCTTGGACAGAAAGACTCAACCTTATGAAAATGTCAATTCTACCCAAAGCAGTCTACAGATACAATGCAATCCAGATGCAAATTCCAATGACATTTTTTAATGAGATAGAGAAACAAATCACCAACTTCATATGGAAAGGGAAGAGGCCCCACAAAAGTAAAGCATTACTCAAGAAGAACAAAGTAGGAGGACTCACACTACTTGATTTTAGAATCTATTATACCACCAGGATAGCCAAAACAGCCTGGTACTGGTACAACAACAGATACATAGATCAATGGAACAGGATTGAGAATCCAGACGAAAATTCATCCACTTATGAGCAGCTGATATTTGACAAAGGCCTGAAGTCTGTTAACTGGGGAAAAGACAATCTCTTTAAGAAATGGTGCTGGTATAACTGGTTATCCATCTGCAAAAAACTGAAATAAGACCCACACCTCATACCAGGCACAAAAAGTAACTGAAATGGATAAAAGACCTAAATATAAACTCTAACGCGATAAAGATTATGGAAGAAAAAAATAGGGCCAACGCTAGGAGCCCTAATACACGGCATGAACAGAATACAAACCATAATGAACCATGCACAAACACCAGAAGACATACTAGACAACTGAGAGCTCCTAAAAATCAAACACTTATGCTAATAAAAAGACTTCACCAGAAAAGTAAAAACGGAAAAAATTTTTGGCTATGACAAATCTGATCAGCCTCTAGTCTAGATGCCCATCAGCAGACAAATGGATAAACAAACTATGGTACATACACACAATGTAGTATTATGCAATGATAAAGAACAATGATGAATCTGTGCATCTCGTAACACGGACGAAATTGGAGGACATTATACTGTGTGAAATAAGTCAGTCACAAAAGGACAGATATTGCTTGATACCTCTACTGTAAAAACACATGAAAAAGATTACACATAAAAAGAAACAATCTTTGTTGGTTACAAGGGATGGGAGGGGTGGGGGAAGAATACGAAATAGACAATAGATAAGTGGTAACTTTGCTGAAAGGTAAGATGGTACACAATACTGGGGAAGCCAGCACAACTTGTACAAGGAAAGGGCATGGAAGCTCCATAGACACACTGAAACTCCCTGAGGGACTGAATGGCTGGGTGGAGGGTTGTGGGAACCATGGTTTCAGGGAACATCTAACTTAATTGGCATAACACAGTTTATAAAGAAAACATCCTACATTCTACCTTGGTGAGTAGTGTCTGGAGTCTTAAAAGCCTGTAAGCAGCCATCTAAGATACTCCATTGGTCTCACCTCTTCAGGAGCAAGAGACAATGAAGAAAACAAGACACAGGAAAAGATTAGTCCAAAGGACTAATGGAACACAACTACAACAGCCTCCACCAGACTGAGCCCAGTACAACTAGATGGTGTCCAGCTACCACCACTGACTGCCGACTGGAATCACAACAGAGAGTCACAGACAAAGCTGGAGAAAAATGTAGAACAAAAATTCTAACTCACAAAAAAAGACCAGACTTACTGGCCTGACAGAGACTGGAGAAACCCCGAAAGTATGGTCCCTGGACACCTTCTTAGCTCAGTAATGAAGTCACTCCCGAGGTTCACCGTTCAGCCAAAGATTAGACAGCCCCATAAAACAAAACGAGACTAATGGGGCACAACAGTCCAGGGACAAGGAATAGAAGGCAGGAGGGGACAGGAAAGCTGGTAATAGGGAACCCAAGGTTAAGAAGGGACAGTGTTGACATAGCATGGGGTTGTAAACCACTGTCATAAAACAATATGTGTACTAATTGTTTAAGGAAAAACTATTTGTTCTGTAAATCTTCACCTAAGAAGAATTTTTAAAAAAGTATAATAAAATTAAAAAAAAAAAAAAAAGACTTTACCAGAAGAGTAAAAAGACAACCTACAGACCAGAAAAAAATTTCTGGCTATGAAAAATTCGAATGCGTCTAATCTCTAAAATCTACAAGATACTGCAAAACTTCAACAACAAACAGACAAACAACCCAGTTAAAAAACGGGCAAAGGATACGAACAGGAACTTCGCCAAAGAAGACATTCAGGTGGCTAACAGGAAATGCTCAGGATCATTACCCATTATAAAAATGCTAATCAATACTACAATGAGATACTGTGTCACAGCTAACAAGGCTAGCATTAATCCAAAAATCACAAAATAACAAATGTCAGAGAGGTTGTGGAGAGACTGGAACACTTACACACTGCTAGTGGCAATGTAAAATGGAACAACAACCACTTTGGAAAATCAATTTGGCACTTCCTTAAAAAGCTAGAAATAGAAGTATCATACGATCTAGCAATCCTGCTCCTTGGAACATATCCTAGAGAAATAAGAGCAGTTACAGGAATAGATATGTGCACACCCATGTTCACTGCAGCACTGTTCACGATAGCAAAAAGATGGAAACAACTTAGGTGCCCAGCAGCAGACTAATGGATACAGAAATTATGGTATATTCACACAGTGGAATACTATGCAGTGATAAAGAATAACGATGAATCTGTGAAACATAACATGGAATCTGGAAGGCATTATGCTGAGTGAATTTAGTCAGTCACAGAAGGACAAATACTGTATAAGACCACTATTAGAAGAACTCAAGAAAAGGTTTAAACACAGAAGAAAACATTCTTTGATGGTTACCAAGGTGGGGAGGGAGGGAGAGTGATATTCACTAACTAGATAGTAGACAAGAATTATCTTAGGTGAAGGGAAGGACAACACACACTACAGGGGAAGTCAGCATAACTGGACTAAATCAAAACTAAGAAGCTTCCTGACTACAATTAAACACTTTGAGGGACAAACTAGTTGGGTGGGGGGTGGTCTGGGGACTATGATTTAAGGGGACATCTAGGTCAATTGGCATAACAAAGTTTATTAACAAAATGTTCTGCATCCCACTTTGGTGAGTGGTTTCTGGGGTCTTAAAAGCTTGCAAGTAGCCATCTAAGATGCATCAACTGGTCCCAACACATCCGGAGCAAAGGAGAATGAAGAACAGCATGGACACAAGGAAAGTATTAGCCCAAGAGACAGAAAGGGCCACATAAACCAGAGACTTCATTGGCCTGAGACCAGAAGAACTAGATGGTGCCAGGCTACCACCAATGACCACCCTGACAGGGAACACAACAGAGATCCCTGATGGAGCAGGAGAGAAGCTGCGTGCAAAACTCAAATTCTAGTAAAAAGACTAGATTTAATGGTTTGAGACTGAAGGGAGCTCGGAAGACATGGCCCCTGGACTCTCTGTTAGCCTAAAACTAAAACCATTCCCAAGGCCAACTCTTCAGAGAAAGATTAGACTGTACTATGGGACATAAAATGATACTTGTTAAGAGTGTGCTTCTTAGCTCAAGTAGATACATGACACTAAATGGGCAGCTACTGTCCGGAGGTGAGATGAGAAGGCAGAGAGGGTCAGGAGCTGGTTGAATGGACATGGGAAACCTGGGGTGGAAAGGAGGAGCGTGCTGTCACAGTATAGGGAGAGCAACTAGGGTCACATAACAATGTACGTGTAAACTTTTTTTTTTTTATTGTACTTCAGGTGAAGGCTTACAAAACAAATAGTTTCTCATGAAACAGTAGTACACATATTGTTTTATGACATTGGTTAACAACCCCACAACATGTCAACCCTCTAACTTCTCAACCTTTTTTTTGGTGAAAATATACATAGCCAAAGATACACCATTTGAAAAAACTCTACATGCACAGTTCAGTGACATTGACTACGCTCTTCCAATTGTGCTGTTATTCTCACTTAAGATGAAGGCTTATAGAACAAAATAGGTTCTCATTTAACAGTTACTACAAATGTTGCCCTATGACAATGGTTAGTTAACAATCTCACAACACAGCAACAATATCCTTACTCAACCTTGGGTTCCCTATCACCAGCTTCCTTGTCCCCTTCTGCCTTCTGGCCCTTGTCACTGGACTACTGTACCTCGTTAGTCTCATTTGGTTTTACAGGGCTGTCCACTCCCAGGCTGAAAGGTGAACCTCAGAGATAACTTCACCACTGAGCTAAAAGGGTGTCTGGGGGCCATACTCTCGGGGTTTCTCCAGTCTCCTTTAGGCCAGTAAATCTGGTCTTTTTTTTTGTGAGTTAGAATTACGTTCTACATCCTTCTCCAGCTCTGTCCAGAACCCTTTGTTGTGATCCTGGTCAGAGCAGTCAGTGGTGGTAGCCGGGCACCATCTAGCTGTACTGGACTCAGTCTGGTGGAGGCCTTGGTAGCTGTGGACAATTAGTCCTTCAGATTAATCTTTTCCTTGTATCCTGTTCTCTTCATTCTCCCTTGCTCCCGAAGGGATGAGACCAGTGGAGTATCTTAGATGGCCGCTCACAGGCTTTTAAGACCCCAGACACTACTCACAAAGGTAGAATGTAGAGCATTGTCTTGATAAGCTGCATCATGCCAATTGAGCTATATGTTCCCCAAGAGCATGGTCCCCACAGCCCTCCACCCAGCAAATCAGTCCCGCAGGGAGTTTGGATGTGTCTATGGGGCTTCCATGACCTTTCCTTGTACAAGTTGTGCTAGTTTCCCCTGTACTGTGTACTGTCTCACCCTTCACCCAAGATACCACTTATCTATTGCCTATTTAGAATTCCCCCCCCACCCCTCCCATCCCTGGTAACCAACAAAGATTGTTACATTTTGTGTGTGAACTTTTTCATGGGTTTTTACAATAGAGGTCTCAAACAATATTTGTCCTTTTGTGATTGACTTATTTCACTCAGCATAATGTATGTATAAATTTTTGTATGAGAGACTAACTTGAATTATAAACTTTCACTTTAAGCACAAAGAAAAGACGTTTATTGCCATAAAACTCTCGTACTGTACAATTCACTCATTACAGTATGAAAGTCAGTGTTTTTTTTTAGTAAATTCACAGAGTTGTGCAATCATCACCATAGTCAAGTTTAGAGCATTTTCATTACCTCCCCCCATAAAATTTCTTGCCCATTAGCAGTCACTTCTGAGTCCAATCTCCCGTCCAACCCCAGGCAACCCCTAATCCACTAATCTAAATGGAGTCATTAAAAAAAAAAAAAAAAAAAAAAAAGAGTCCTGGACAGATATCTACTGTCTTACAGCAGATAAATTTATTTTGCTAAATGTACAATTAGATTAAAATATAAGGTCACTTAACTGGAAGTAAAATATTCAAAAATCAAGGATAGCAGCAAGCTGATGTGATGTGGACATCAAAAGATTTCCAAATCTATAATAAACGGATTATTTAAAATATCACTATTTGTCCTAGCTAGGGCAATAAGACAAGAAAAAGAAATAAAGGGCATCCAAATTAGTAAGAAAGAAGCAAAATTGTCCCTATTTGTGGATGATATGATACAAAACAGAAAACCAAAAGACTCCACCAGAAAACCACTGGAACTAACAGAAAGATTCAGCAGAGTAGCAGGATACAAGTAAACATACAAAAATCAGTCGAATTCCTGTATATCAATAAAGAGAACAATGAAAAGGAAATCAGGAAAACAATACCATTTATAATAGCCCCTAACAAAACAAAATACTTAGGAATAAATCTAACCAGGGATGTAAAAGACCTGTACAAAGGAAACTACAAAACTGTACTGTGAGCAATCAAAAGAGATCTACATAAATGGAAAAACATACTATGCTCATGGATAGATAAACTCAACATTGTGAAAATGACAATTCTACCCAAAGCAATTTACAAATACAATGCAATCCTGATCCAAAAATCAACAACAGCCTTTAAAGAGATGAAAAAACTAATCATTAACTTCATATGGAAAGGAAAGAAGCCTCTGATAAGTAAAGCACTATTGAAGAAGAATAAAGTAGGAGGACTCACACTACCTCACCTCAGAACCTACTATACGGTTATGGTAGTCAGAACAGCCTGGTACTGGTACAATGACAGATACATTGACCAATGGAACAGAATTGACAACCCAGATGTAAATCTATCCACCTACAGTCACCTGATCTTTGACAAGGGCCTGAAGTCCATCAAATATGGAAAAGACAGTCTTTTTAACAAATGGTGCTGGCAAAGCTGGGATGTCCATCCGCAAAAAAATGAAACAGGACCCATACCTCACACCATACACAAAAACTAATTTGAAACGGATCAAACACCTAAATATAAAGCCCAAAACTATAAAGTTTATAGAAGAAAAAACAGGATCAATGCCAGAGGCCCTAATACACTGCATTGACAGGATTCAAACCATAACAAGCAACACACAAATTCCAGAAGATAAGCTAGATAACTGGGATCTTCTAAAAATTAAACACTTGTGCTCATCAAATGACTTCACCAAGAGTAAAAAGAGAACCTACTGACTGGGAAAAAATTGGGGATTAATACAAATCTGATAAAGTTCTAATCTCTAAAATCTACAGGAAAATCCAACACCTCTACAACAACAAGACATATAATCCAATTAAAAAATGGGTAAAGGAAATGAACTGACACTTCACCAAAGGAGATATTCAAGGGGCCAACAGACACAAGAGGAAATGCTGCGGATCACCAGCCATTAGAGAAATGCAAATCAAAACCACAGTGAGATACTATCTCATCCCAGCATTCCTAGCAGGAATAAAAACAAAACAAAACTGGAAATAACAAATGCTGGATAGGCTGCGGGGAGATCAGAACTCTTATGCACTGCTGGTTGGAATGCAGAATGAAGCAACCATTTTGGAAAATGATATGGTGCTTCCTTAGAACGCTAGAAATAGAAAAACCATATTATCCAGCAATCCCACTCCTAGGAATATATCCTAGAGAAATGAGTCCTGACACGAATAGAAACATGCACGCCCATGTTCACTGCAGTATTGTTCACAATAGCAAAAAGATGGAAACAACCTAGATGCCCATCAACAGATGAATGGATAAACAAACTATGGTACATACACACGATAGTGTATTATGCAACGATAAAGAACGATGAATCTGCGAAGCATCGCACAACATGGATGAATCTGGAGGGCATTATGCTGAATGAAATAAGTCAATCACAAAAGGACAAATATTGTATGAGACCACTACTATAAAAACTCATGAAAAGGTTTACACACTAAAAGAAACAATCTTTGTTAGAAGGGAGGGAGAGGTGGGGATGGAAAAACACTAAATAGATAAGTGCTAACTCTGTTGAAGGGTAAGACAGTACACAATACTAGGGAAGCCAGCACAACTTGTACAAGGCAAGGTCATGGAAGCTCCGCAGACACATTCAAACTCCCTGAGGGGCTGAATTGCTGGTTGGAGGGCTGCGGGGACCGTGGTCTCAGGGAACATCTAGCTCAATAGGCATAACACAGTTTATAAAGAGAAGGTTCTACATTCTACCTTGGTGAGTAGCATCTGGGGTCTTAAAAGCCTGTGAGTGGAAATCTAAGATACTCCACTGGTCTCACCCCTTCAGGAGCAAGGGAGAAGGAAGAAAACTCAAAGATACAAGGGAAAGATTAGTCCAAAGGACTAATGGGACACAACTACTGTGGCATCTACCAGACCGAGTCCAGTACAACCAGACGGAGCCAGCTACCACCGACTGCTCTGACAGGGATCACAACTGAGGGTCCCAGACAGGGCTGGAGAAAAATGCAGAACAAAATTCTAACTCACAAAAAAAGACCAGACCTGCTGGCCTGAACAAGACTGGAGAAACCCCGAGACTATGGCCCCCGGACACCCTTTTAACTCAGTAATGATGTTACTCCTGAGGTTCACCCTTCAGCCAAAGATTGGAATGGGCATATAAAATAGGGCGAGACTGAGGGGGTACACCAGCCCAGGGGTAAGGACGAGAAGGCAGAAGGGGATTGGAAAGCTGGTAATAGGGAATCCACGGTCGAGAAGGGAGAGTCTTGACACGTCATGAGGTTGTTAACCAATGTCATAAAACAATGTGTACTGTTTAACGAGAAGCTGGTTTGTTCTGTAAACCATCAACTAAAGTACAATTAGAAAAAAAGAGCCAAAATAAAATCTCACTATTTGTGATTAATCTTACAATAACACATAACATAAATATATCAAATGTAAATCTTGAACTAGTTTTAATTCAAGATAAATAAATGTGGTGTAAAATCAATACGAATGTCAATTATTTCTCAGCAATATTTTATAAAATAATGTTAATTTACAAATATAAAATTAGTTTATTCATCGTTTGAATATAGGGAAACTTCTTAATAACAAGCATGGGTAGTTTAGATTAACTAACTTGCCCTCTCTGGATGAAGCTCTAAGTAATTGCCCTAAAAATCTGATAAGATTTTAAGATGTGTAAGTCTCTTAACAGGGAGATAAACCCAAAGAAAAACCCATTGATATCTAGTGAATTCTGACTCATAGCGACCCTACAGGACAGAGCAGAACTGCTCCACACAGTTTCTAAGGCTGTCATCTTTACAGAAAGGAGCCCTGGTGGTGCAGCAGTTAAGTGTTCAGTTGCTAACAGAAATGTCAGTGGTTCGAACCCACCAGCTGCTCTAAGGAAGAAAGATGGGGCAGTCTGCTTCTATAAATATTTACTGTCTTCGAAACCCTATGGGGCAGTTCTACTCTGTCATATAGTCACTATGAGTTAGAACTGACTTGACAGCAACAGTTTTTCTTAATCATTACGAAGCAGATTGCCACATCTTTCTCCCACGGAGCAGGTGGTGGGTTTGAATCACCAACTTTTCACTTAACAGCTGAGCACTTAACCACTGCGCCACCAGGACTCCTTAAATGGAGACAAGTTACTTTAAATCATTTATAACACAGGGAAGACCAGGATAGCTTAGATAAATAAAATTCACAAACTCTCCCATATTCTTTACTGGTCAACAGTGTTAATGCAGTTTCTTTACCACCCAATCCACAGAACTAAATACAAGACCAACTGTCTGATTTTAATTTCTCCTCCTTGACCATCCACTGCTGGATAGAGATTTAAGAAAAAAACAAAAAACAGTTAAAGTCAAGAAGCAGGAAGGGAAAGAAAGAAGCTAAGAGCCTATGTAATCTACAAATTCAATAATCAGTGAGCTCATTTGCTCTGTTGTTGTCGTTAGGCGCTGTCGAGTCTGTTCCGACTCAGAGCGACCCTATGTACAACAGAATGAAACACTGCCCAGTCCTGCATCATCCCCACATTTGTTGCCATGTATAAGCCCATTGTTGCAGCCACTGTGTCAATCCATCTTGTTGAGGGTCTTTGTCTTTTTCGATGACCCTATTCTTTACCAAGCATGATGTCCTTCTCCAGGGGCTGGTCCCTTTTGTCCAAAGTACCTGAGACGAAGTCTTGCCATCCTTGCTTCCAAGGAGCATTATGGCTATACTTCTTCCATATGAGCAACTGATGGTCTGTTCTGCAGTTGGCCCCTAGCCTTGTTCTGAATGATGATACTGAGTTATCACATGCAGTGAAATGCAAAAATGAATAAGACGGCCTCTCCCTATAGATGACAATAGTTTAGTTGAGTAGATTTACAGGTACATAAGTCATCATAGCACACTGACAGATGGTGATGAGTACCAACAGATGTGTGTTTAACAGAGGTACTATAAAGCATGGGAGATACCTGGGGAAAGTCTGGGAAGGCTTTATGGAGGATGTAGTATAGCAGAAAGAGCATTTTAGAATCAAACTAGAATAGAAACCAATTTAGCTCCTAATCAGCTATGTGATTTGGTCAGTTATTTAACCTTTCTAAGACTTGACTTATCAATCAATAAAATGAGGATAATAATACCTATATAACTAAGTCATTATAAGAAGGAAAAAGAGATAACATGTGTAAAGCAATCAGCATGGTCTCTTGAAAATGCTGTTGTATGCTGTCCAGGCGATTCTGACTCATAGCGACCATATAGACAGGGTAGAACTGCCACATAGGGTTTCCTATGCTGAAATCTCTCTAAGAGCAGATCACCAGGTCTATTCTCCCATGAAGGCACTGGTGGGTTAGAACCAACAAACTTTTGGTTAGCAGTTGAGTGCTTAAACATTGTGCCACCAACGTTCCTTTTCTTGAAAATAATAAACATTCAGGAAATTGTACACACTTTATTACTATTATAAGGCAAACTTAAAGGAAAGTTACCAGTGATTTCTGGTGTCTGGTTAGTCAGAGCCATTATATCACAGTCACTGGCTCCATCACATCTTGATGCGTTCACATGTATTATTTTCAGTCTGAATTAATATCTTATGTGTGTTACCTATCGCCAAGAGGGCAAGACTAAGTAACGTAGTTTCAAGAGTAATCACATTCACAATTATGTCTTTTTAAAGCGTTCTACTTTCTATAAGGCTAGAGTTCATTAAAGAGGGATATGCCAGTTATTACATTAGCAATATCAGTAGGAAAGCAAATACAGGGGAAATATCTTTTATTTGCCACTATTTGGAAACCCTAGTGGCATAGTGGTTAAGAGCTACAGCTGTTAACCGAAAGGTCGGCAGTTTGAATCCACCAGGAGCTCCTTGGAAACCCTATAGAGCAGTTCTCCTCTGTCCTGTAGGGTTGCTATGAGTCAGAATTGACTCGAAGGCAAAGGGCAACACACATAGTAGCAAATATTAGTATACCACTTGATTAACCCATTACTACCGACTGTCATCATCACATGGTGAGTATGGAATGATGAAAAGGTAAAGTGAAAATTTCAGGAGTATGAAATGGTAAAAAACAAAACAAAACAATATACAGAAGGCATTAACAGATAAGAGAACAAGGAAATAACAGAAGTATCTTTAGGACCATTTGTCACGCTAAACATCTTATCGACTTTATCCTATAAGCAATGGACAGTTACCAGCAGATTTTAAGAAAGGGTAAAACATTTTTTTAATCTATTGCTTCTATTATCATATGCAAACTTAATACAATGTTACATAAACTTATAGTTATGTTTCTTTAATTTCAGAGCATTTTTCATACATACATATTTGAGATAGCTCTTTGTCAGTTATACCATCATTTCAAGTAAATCCCACATTGTTCTTTTAAATAAAAAACAGGGCCTGTAGATGTTCCAAACAGAAATTTGAATACTTGCCTGCCTGACAAGGATAAAGAATTCACCCACCCTTCCTTCCATTCAGTACATGTTCATTTAATATCTTCTATATAAAGTCTCACATATTATGTTTAACTCTTGAGAAAACCTTAAAAGTATATCTTATAGTAAGCATAATGTGCATCTTTTATTCCTATGGAGATTTAATAAAATGCACTCTTAACATGTATTTTTCCACACTGTACTTAACATATACAATAGAAACTTTGGCTTTTTTCCTTCAAATGATTTTCCCTTTAACCTGTTCAATTAAAAAAAAAAAGCAAATGAAAAAAAAGGCTTGGTAAAAGGATTCTAAAATAAAAAACTCTCTAGACTCAGGTGACTATGAAGTGAACATAATGAAGAAGGAAAACAGGCCAGTGAAGTGCTCTATAACTAAAGACTGCAATGTGAAACATCTTCCAGAAACACAAGGAGGATGGCTTGACCAATACAAATTCTCATGAAACACTCATTCCAAGGATATTAAAGCTTCAGAGTAGTTATTTCAAGAGTGGGTTCCTCCGATCCCCTCGGTTTAAGAAAAACTCCAACTCTCATTCACTGCTGTTTCTTTTTTTAATACTGGTACCTTTTCTCTTTTATCTTATGGGAGAACACTCTTCAGCACTCTTTAGATAAGTAATTTCTATAAAGTGGTCTAAGTTTAGTGAAAGGAAAATGAAGAAATACAGTGTATATCTGAGCACAGGACTGAGGAACTTGGTACTAGGGAGCAACAGCTCTGGGCTCCTTTCCCTAACACCCTTTGTTACTCTGGGAAGTCACTGAAGTCTTCTGGAACTCAGTTACTTTTTCTGTTGCATAAAGATGTGTTTGGGAAACACTGCAAACTGTGGGTTCTCCCATCCATGGGAGAATGAGAAGAACACCAAAATGAA